>CAUYRH010028402.1:0-28386 GCA_963574655.1 Perodicticus potto
TGGGCTTCATGTACCATGCTTAGCAATTGACCTAATTCTAATTTTTCAGTTGACACCAACAGATGATGGCCCCTTATGCTGGAGGTGGCGGGTTCAAACCCAACCCCGGCCAAAAACTTCAAAAAAATAAAATAAAAATAAAGTTGGTTAACCTTAAAAAAAAAAAAAAAAAAAAAATTTATACTAACTAAAAGAGTGGAATTGGGCTCAGCACCTGTGGCTCAAGCGGCTAAGGTGCCAGCCACATACACCTGAGCTGGCAGGTTCGAATCCAGCCTGGCCCGCCAAACAACAAAGATGGCTGCAACCAAAAAAAAAAAAAAAAAAAATTGCCGAGTATTGTGGCGGGCACCTGTAGTCCTAGCTACTTGGGAGGCGGAGGCAGGAGAATCGCTTGAGCCCAGGAATTGAAGGTTGCTGTGAGCTATGATGCCACAGCACTCTACCCAGGATGACAGCTTGAGGCTTTGTCTCAAAAAAAAAAGGATGGAATTGGAATGTTCCTAACATAAAGACATGATAAATGCTTGAGGTGATAGATATCCCAATTAGTCTGATTTGATCATTACACATTATACACCTGTTTCAAAATATCACATGTACACCAGAAATATATACACCTATTGTGGACTCATAATTGTTTTTAAAAAGAGTTTAGATCTGCATTGTCCAATACAATAGCCACTAGGCACAGGTAGCTATTTTAATTAAAATTAATAAGTTTGTTTTTTGTTTTTTTTTTTTTGAGACAGGGCCTCAAGCTGTCGCCCTGGGTAGAGTGCTATGACATCACAGCTCACAGCAACCTCCAACTCCTGGGCTCAAGCAATTCTCCTGCCTCTGCCTCCCAAATAGGTGGGACTACAGGCACTTGTCACAATGCCCGGCTGGTTTTTGGTTGCAGTTGTCATTGTTTGGCGGGCCTGGGCTGGCTTCAAACCCTCCAGCTCAGGTGTATGTGACTGGTGCCTTAGCCTCTTGAGCCACAGGCGCCGGACCTAAAATTAATATTAAGAGTTCATTTTTGTGGCAGTGCCTGTGGCTCAGCGAGTAGGGCGCTGGTCCCATATACCAAGGGTGGTGGGTTCAAACCCAGCCCCGGCCAGACTGCAAAACAAACAAACAGACAAAAAAAAAAAAAAAAGAGTTCTTTTTTGGCTCAGTGCCCATTACTCAGTGGTTAGGGCACCAGTCACTTGCACTGGGCCTGGCGTGTTTGAACCCAGCCGAGGCCTGCTAATCAATAATGACAACTACAACATAAAAATAGCCAGGCATTGTGGCAGGCACCTGTAGTCCCAGCTACTTGGGAGGCTGAGGCAAGAGTATCGCTTAAGCCCATGAGTTTGAGGTTGCTGTGAGCTGTGACGCCAAGGCACTCTACCAAGGGTGACATAGTGAGCCTCTTGTCTCAAAAAAAAACACAACTTTTTTTCTTTTTTTTTCAAGAATACCTATGAATGTAAATAATTTATTTCCTCAGACATACTTAATTACATTTCTAATGTTTAATAGCCACATGTGACTAATGAGCAAGTACTATTCTGTAGCAAGTACAGAAATAGACCATTGCTGTCCTCTCAGAAAGTTCTATTGGACAACGTTGGGAACTAGTCCATAAATGGGCTTCTTGGTTCCTAGGTACCCTAAAATCATATGTGAACAATGTATGTGCATGCTTGCATTTGTGTGTCTTTCTGAAGAGAAAGCTTACTCTAAGTCTTCATCAGATTTACAAAGTAAACTCCCAAATTGACATCTTTTGTGGAGTTGATCAGAAAGAATCACTTGATGACAAGGTACATAGTATAGCACTGACTCTAACAGATCTCTATCAGTTTCAGATTTTAAAGGTAGTGAAGAGCCAATTGTACAATTGGGAAAAATTTACAGAATTTGGAGATGAATATTGTAGGAGAGGGGTGGGGATAACTAGAGCATAAAATCAAGAACTAGTAAAAATTGTTAGTCGATACTTTTTCTTTCTCTTTTTTTGCAGTTTTTCTTGGCCAGGGCCAGGTTTGAACTGGCCACCTCTGGTACAAGGGGCTGGCACCCTACTCCTTGAGCCACAGGCACTGCCCCTCTTTTTTTTTTTTTTTTTTTAGAGACAGTCTCATCTTATTTCCTTCAGTAGAGTGCCACGGCGTCACAGCTCACAGCCACCTCTAACTCCTGAGCTTACTCAATTCTCTTGCCTCAGCCTCCTGAGTAGCTGGGACCACAGGCGCCCGCCACAACGCCCGTCTATTTTTTGTTGCAGTTTGGCCGGGACCAGGTTCATACCCGCCACCCTCGGTATATGGGGCCGGCACCCTACCCACTGAGCCACAGGCGCTGCCCAGTCAATACTTTTTCTTTGTAATATGTTGCCATGACCCATTTTATTCACCCCCCTATACAGACTCGGCTCTAGTGTCTGAAAAGAATTACCTCTGAGATGAATTATACTTATTAGCTAATGCATCTCCCTCTTTTTAAATGAATTGGACATACAGAGCTACAAATCAGAACTTCTAATATGAGGAATCCAGTGCCCAGTTGAGAGAATTCTAGCCTTAACTGATATGATTCAAACCCAGGAAAGGAATGATAAAAAATATACAAAAGCTCCTAATTGGAAAGTGTGTTGAAGGCTCCCACAACAACCTCCAGGTTTGGTGATTCACTAGGACCCAGTCAGACTTTTGGCGATGATTTATCACAGTGAGAGGATACAAAGCAAAATTAGCAAAAGGAAGTGCAGGGAGCAATGTCCAGAGGAAGCAAGGCAGGATCTTCTAAGAGTCCACTTCCAGTGGAGTCACACAGGACACACTTAATTCAATATGAATGAAATGTAGCATGAGTAAAAATATTCAGAAAAGCTGATTTGCAACTCACTGCCCATAGTTCTTATTGAGGGCTGGTTGTAGGTATCCTCTGCCTAGCACATACCAAAATTCTAGACTTCCAGAAGGAAAGCAGGTGTTCAGCATAAACCATATTGTTTGCATTAAGTTTGGGCACAGTGAGGAATTCTTATCAAGGAATGGTGGGAATCCTCCTGAAATCCAAATTCCCAGATTCCAGCCAAGGCCAACCTTGCAACCTTTCTACATGTATCAGTCTCAGGCCTGCCGTGTTAATTCTTCTGCACAGTAGGTGATCAGTGGCCTGCCCAGTGATAATGCCATAACATGATAATTTCTAGAGGTGGCAGAAAACTGGTAAGAATGCCACTACTTCCCATTCTGTCAACCACAGCAGACATCATTCATCTATTATGGCACTATTTCTTTCTAAGTCTAAGCCTCAGAATCCTTCACTGAGCACTCTAGGTAATCCCTACCAAACCAGAGATGAAAACCCATGCCATTCCAAGTCTATAATAATTATTTTGTTAGTAGTATATATTCTATGAGGAAAGGATTATAAATCATGCCTGCTTTTGATAGTGCCCATAGATGTGGGTTGTCATCACCATGAAAAAAATCTAATTTGAATGATGACTAGAAGCCTTTTTTGAAGGATTCTGGAGCATCACAGAAAACCTTATTGAGGCTGGGTACAGTGACTCATGCCTGTAATTCTAACACCCTGGGAGGCTGATGTAGGAGGATCCCTTGAGCTCAGGAATTCAAGACCAGCCTGAGTAAAAAGAGAGATCCCATTTCTGCTAAAAAAAAAATAGAAGAATTAGCTGGGTGTTGTGGCAGACACCTGTAGTCCCAGCTACTCAGGAGGCTGAGGCAAGAGGATCACTTAAATCCAGGAATTTGAGGGTGGCGCCTGTGGCTCAAAGGAGTAGTGCGCTAGCCCCTTATCCTGGAGGTGGTGGGTTCAAACCCGGCCCCGCTGGCTCGGCGCCTGTGGCTCAACAGGCTAAGGCGCCAGCCATGTACACCTGGGCTGGCGGGTTCAAATCCAGGCCTGCCAAACAACGACAGCTGCAACCAAAAAACGGCCAGGCGTTCGTTCTGGTGGGTGCCTGTAGTCCCAGCTACTTGGGAGGCGGAGGCAGGAGACTCACTTGAGCCCAGGGATTGGAGGTTGCTGTGAGCTGTGATGCCACGACACTCTATCCAGGGTGACAGCTTGAGGCTCTGTCTCTAAGGAAAAAAAAAAAAAACCTGGCCCCAGCCAAAAAACTGCAAAAAACTCCAGGAATTTGAGGTTGCTGTGAGCTAGGCTAATGCCATGGCACTCTTGCCTGCACAACAGTGAGACTCTGTCTAAAAAAACCAAAAACCTTTTTGAGATTCTGAGAGGCCATAGGCCCCTGTAGACTTAACAAGAACTTGATAAGACTGACGTAGCACTAAGTATTGTAGAGGATATGGATCACTGGAAATTTGTATTATTTGCAAATGGAGATGGAGTGTAAACAAGCACAACCACTTTGGAAAACAATTTGGTATATCAAGGTGGAATATTTATGTAACCTATAACCATGTAATGCCTATCCTAAGGATAGAGCCAAGAGAAAACTTGGGTATGTACATCAGTGCATTGTGACACATGTAAAAACAGTTCAAAGTAGCATTGTTCATTGTTTGTAATAGCATGATGGGAGAATGGACAGATCCATTGTGGTATAATCACACAGTGGGATATGATATAGCAGTGAAAACAAATGAAGTACAACCACAAATAGTGACCCAAACAGGCAAAACCAAACAAAATGTTTAAGCATGCATGTATGCGTGTGCAAGCACACACATATATGTATATACATGAACTTTCTTATTAAGCAAATGAAATGATAGTGGTTACGTCTGGGGAATGAGGATTAGGAGACTGTTTACCTTTGGGGGAAGAGATAAGGAGAGGGAATGGAATAAACACATAGCTGGAAGCAAGGTTTTGGCAATGTTTTACGTCTTGAGTTATATAGTATATAGGAGTTTGCTATATTGCATTATAAGTAACATTTAACAATATTTTGTTATGTATCAAATAGTTTCTTAAATTGTTTATCATCTTAAAATATTGTTCCTCATATTTTGGTGGAATAAGCCTAGTGTTTTCTGGCTTTTGTCACAGGCTGACCTGGATATCACTGAAATAAACAAACTAACAGCACAAGCTATTCAGACACCCCTGAAATCTGCCAAAAGTGAGTATTTCTCAAAACCCCTGTTGAATGGAGAGCTGAGGACCAAGGTGTTCAGTTGGCTGCTCAGGCAGGGCCTTGTTGATAGAGCCTCTTCTCACTAATGTCTGGTCCAAAAAATTTGCTTTTGGCCACTGCATTCAGTTAATTGTATGCAGGACTGATACTAACCAAACTCATAAGACCCATGCGTGAGCTAAAGTGAAAGTGGAAAAAGGAAAAAAAACAAAAGCTACGCTAGAAACCAAATATTATTGCTTTCCTTTGAGTTAAATAGAGAAATGGCCAGATTTAGAGAGGTTTAATACCAGGCAGCGCCTGTGGCTCAGCAAGTAGGCCACCGGCCCCATATACCAAAGGTGGCGGGTTCAAACCCGGCCTCGGCTGAATTTCAAAACAAAAAAGTAGCTGGGCATTGTTGCGGGCACCTGTAGTCCCAGCTACTTGGGAGGCTGAGGCAAGAGAATCACCTGAGCCCAGGAGTTGGAGGTTGCTGTGAGCTGTGTGACGCCACAGCACTCTACTAAGGGCAATAAAGTGAGACTCTGTCTCTACAAAAAAAAATCAGTAATACCAACTAAGACTCTATCTGATGTAATCAACAGGTCTGAATGAGAATTGTAAAAGGAATAACTTTCTCTGCATGTAATTCCAAATTACTCAGTTAAGTGATCAATCTGTGTAATCATCTCACATACACATCCTGCACTCTGAGAAATAGTGGCTCATAGGAAGGGTTATATGGGAAACGAAGTTGTAACTGGTGAGCATGGAATCAGGTTGAATCATGACATGGATTTAACATCATTGTCAGTAAGCTATAGTAACATACAGTGTATCCAGCTCTTATGAGGAGAGACCTAACCTATGGCCACGATTTGGGGGATTTTGTGCCCACGAGGGCACCTTCTGCACTGGGCAGGGCCAGGAACATTCCACTCTGTCTAATTTGCTTTCTATCAGAATTGCCTGATAGAATGAAGAAAGCGTGATGGTGGGCAGTGCCTGTGGCTCAGTGGGTAGGGCACCGGCCCCATATACCAAGGGTGGTGGGTTCAAACCCACCTTCAGCCAAACTGAAACAAAAAATAGCTGGGTATTGTGGCAGGCCTGTAGTCCCAGCTACTCGGGAGGCTGAGGCAAGAGAATTATCTATGCCCAAGAGCTGGAGGTTGCTGTGAGCTGTGACGCCATGGCACTCTACCAAGGGTGATAAAATGAGATTCTGTCTCTTAAAAAAAAAAAAAAGAAAAGAAAGCATGATGAGATTTTTACTTTCCTAGTGTCATATTTCAGTCCTGCCTCCCCAAGGTTATGACAAAATTAGACTAGGATGTTCTACAGTTCCTCAGCCACATATTTTATAATCTATTAGGTTACTTTGAGTCATTTCTAAAGTTAGGTAGTATCAGTTTTTCCTCTGAGTTCTACCAGTTTTGCTTACTTAGGGGTAGGAGGATCTTCTGATTTTATCTCTTAGAATTGAAACCATCAGAACCCTCCAGTATCAACAGTTAAAGTTGATTTTGTGCCCTGTTAACCACTGAACTTTGACTACAAAGCTACTTTTTACAAAGATAAATATGCATGTATTCTTATTTAATGTGTCAGAGTTGCAACTGACAAAGCTTAAAAATTGTTTAGTCCCATCTCTCCTCACATGATTAAATGTACATGAATTTTTTTCTGGAATCCCTGATCAGGATTGTCTAGCCCCTGGTTATATATATTTAGCAGTGAGACGCTCTCTACCTTTTATCACTAGAGAGCTGTGATTAGAAAGCTGTCTAGGCCAGGCACGGTGACTCACACCTGTTATCCTAGCACTCTGGGAGGCTGAGGAGGGTGGATTGCTTGAGCTCACAAGTTCAAGACCAGCCTAAGCAAAAGCAAGACCTTCATCGCTACTAAAAATAGAAAAACTGAGGCAAGAGGATCACTTGAGCCCAAGTTGGAGGTTGCTATGAGCTATGACTTCTCGGCACTCTACCCAGGGTGACAGCAAGTTTTCATGTGTTGTCTACATATATATATTTTTTTTTAAGACAGAACCTCAAGCTGTCGCCCTGTGTAGAGTGCTGTGGCATCACAACTCACAGCAACCTCCAACTCCTGGGCTCAAGTGAATCTCCTGGCTCCGCCTCCCAGGTAGCTGGACAAGTGCCTGCCACAACGCCTGGCTATTTTTTGGATGCAGCCATCATTTTTGTTTGGCAGGCCTGGGCTGGATTCAAATCCACCCGCTCAGGTGTATGTGGTGCTTAGCTGCTTGAGCCGCAGGCACCGAGCCAGTGGTGTCTATATTAATGCTAATTCTGCTCTTTGGGGCCCCATGGAATCATCTTCTTTATGACAATCCCTTAAATATTAAAAATTGATATTCTTTCCTCTAGAATTATTGTTAAACATCCTTCACATTCCTTTTCCTCTTAAGCTTGTTGTAGGCAGTGCCTATAGCTCAGTGGCTAGGGTGCTGGCCACATACACTGAGGCTGGCAGGTTTGAACTTGGCCCAGGCCAGCTAAAACAACAATGACAACTGCAACAAAAAAAGAAAAAAAAAAAATAGCCAGACGTTATGGTGGGCGCCTGTAGTCCCAGCTACTTAGGAGGCTGAGGAAGAGAATTGCTTAAGCTCAAGAGTTAGAAGGTTGCTGTTAGCTGTGATACCATGACACTCTACCCAGGGCAACAGCTTGAGACTCTGTCTCAAAAATAAAAGATGTTTATTCTAATGATTTTATTATTTATAAATAAGTAACAATATTTAATTATAGTGAGTAATGGGCCAACTGGGTGCAATAGCTAACACCCATAATCCTAGCACCTGGGCAGGCCAGGGCAGTTGTTTAAGATCAACCTGGGAAACATAGTGAGAGCCATCTCTACAAAAAATAGGAAAAATTAGCCATATGTGATGATGTACACTTATGGTCCTAGCTACATCGGAGGCTGAGGCAATAGAATCCTTGAGCCCGGAGTTCCAGGTTACAATGAACTGTGATCAGGCCACCCAGCCTGGGCAACAGAATGAGATCTTGTCTCAAAAAAAAAATGTAAATGCATGAAAATTTATTCCCATCAGAAATACCACCCTGTAAAACTGTTTCTTACAGCACGTAAGGTAATGCAAGTGGATGAAATGATAGTGGAAGAGGAAGAAGAAGAAAATAAATGTAAGAATCCTCAAACCACAAGAGTAAGTAGTCATTTAGGTTGGGGGATGGGGACTAGCAAGAGGCAAGCAAATACAAAACTGCATGAAATACAGTGTTATCCAGAGCTCAACAGCTTAGTAGAGACAGTCCCACGTTAAGTGACCAGTAACAAAAGAGATCATTGACTTGCAAAGTGTGTAGAACATAGAAGAGGAAGCTGCCAAGTCTCCCCTGCCCCATTAGGATACAGCAGGCCTTTCAAGGTGAGTGAAGTCTACCAGGTAGAGAAGAGAAGGAGAACTGTGGGAGGAGCTAGGAAAGTGCTCATTTAAGGAGCGGAAGCAGTTCGGTATGACTGGGATATTATCTCTGAGGGTAATACAGACAGAGCAAGGGCCAGATAATGAATGGCCCGTCTGCCAACATTGGGAGTTTCCATTCTGGCAGGTAGGTAATGGTAACTGACATCAGATTGGAATTTCAGGCTGGTCTGATGGTAGGGGGTTATCCAACGTATTAACATTAGTGTCACTAAAGGTATGTAACCCTTCACTGCTAAATTTGGCTGGCTTTAAAAAAAAATCGGTATTTCAAAACAGTGTTCAAGGTAAATGGGAGAGGAGAAAAATGAGATGAGAAAACCAAATGGGATATTGTTAATTCTTGAACTGTGCCACTGACACAGTAAAAAGAAGGGATGGTTTTGAGATCAGTTTTAGAAAGGAGAAACAGCATGCTTGGTGGAGGAATGGAGGTGTCAGAGATGCGTACATGATTCCTAGCTTAGGCAACTGCCCTCCGGTTGGGACCCAGTTTTGGAGCGGTGCTGGGTTGGGAGGGGGCGAGCATGTATCACTGCTGAGAGGGAGGAGAGAATAGCCAAAAGATGAGGAGTGATGCATGTCTGGGACCTCCTAGGACTCAGGAAGGAGAAGACTACTGGGGCTGCTTTGGATTGAGTACCTAGGATGCCCTGAGCCACCACCACAGCAGCCTTTTATGTAAAGTAGTAGGGGGCAAGTCACTAAACTCTAATACAGACCATATTATATTTCAGTATTAACTTTCCCTTCTGACCTTAGTTCTCTTCCTCCACTTTTTAGTTTCCCCCCATTTCTGGGCTTTTTATAACCTTAGTTGCATTCGATTGTGACTTCAGGTCAAAAGATGTCCTCCATCCAAGAAGAGAACCCAGTCCACACAAGGAAAAAGCAAAAGGAAAAGGTAATGGGATTTCTAAAATTAAACGTATACACTTTTGGTTTTATTGGAGAACCATATATGTCATGACGGAAAGAAGGTGTTCAGGTGGAACTTAAAATCACTGAATCCTTGAGTATCCGAGCTATAGAGGCCTCTAGAAATGATATAAACCAATACCTTTCTAGTTACTCTGCATGTATTCTCTATCCTTCTCTATTTTTTTTTTTTTTTTGTAGAGACAAAGTCTCACTTTATCGCCCTCAGTAGAGTGCCATAGCCTCACACAGCTCACAGCAACCTCCAACTCTTAATTGGGCTTAAGTAATTCTCTTGCCTTAGCCTCCCAAGTAGCTGGGACTACAGGCACCTGCCACAATGCATGGCTATTTTTCTGTTCTGCAGTTCAGCCAAGGCCAGGTTTGAACCTGCCACCTTCGGTATATGGGGCCGGCACCCTACTCGATGAGCCACAGGTGCCGCCCTTCTCTATTTTTTTTTTTAAACACAAACAAGGAGAATGGCAGTGCCCATAGCTCAGTGGTTAGGGTTCCGGCCACATACACCGAGGCTAGCAGGTTACAAGCCGGACCTGGCCCCAGCTAAAACAACGACAACTGCAACAAAAAAATAGCCGGGTATTGTGGCGGGTGCCTGTAGCCCCAGCTACTTGGGAGGCTGAGGCAAGCGAATCACTTAAGCCCCAGAGTTTGAGGTTACTGTGAGTTGTGACACCATGGCACTCTACTGAGGGCCACATAGTGAGGCTCTGTCTCAAAAAAAAAATAAAAACATAAACAAGGAGAATGTGGCTCGCTGCCTATAGCTCAGTGGCTAGGGTGCCAGCCACATATACCGGAGCTGGCAGTTCAAATCCAGCCCGGCCCTGCCAAACAACAATAACAACTACAACCAAAAAATATCCAGGCGGTATAGTGGGCGCCTGCAGTCCCAGCTACTAGGGAGGCTGAGGCAAGAGAATCGCTTAAGCCCAGGAGTTGGAGGTTGCTGTGAGCTGTAATGCCACGGCATTCTACCTAGGGCGACAGCTTGAGGCTCTGTCTCCAAAAAAAAGGAGAATGAGTAAGAACTACATGTTAAGTTTAGTTGCCATGTAGCCCATGTGTAGAGCAACTCCACAGTCAGTCACAAAGTGGCTGTCACCTACCTATAAAATTCGTTTCTTGGAATTTTCTGTCCTGCTAAATAAAGAATCTCCATGGGGCGGCGCCTGTGGCTCATCGAGTAGGGCACTGGCCCCATATACCGAAGGTGGCGGGTTCAAACCTGGCCTTGGCCGAACTGCAAAACAAAAATAGCCGGGCGTGGTGGCGGGCACCTGTAGTCCCAGCTACTCGGGAGGCTGAGGCAAGAGAATCGTCTAAACCCAGGAGTTGGAGGTTGCTAGGAGCTGTGTGACGCCTCGGCACTCTACCGAGGGCGATAAAATGAGACTGTCGCTACGACGACAACAACAACAGAAAAGAATCTTCATGGGGCGAGGCATGATAGCTCAGACCTGTAATCCTAGCACTCTGGGATGCTGCGGGGAGCAAGAGCAAAATCACCTCTCTACTAAAAATAGAAAAATTTACCAGCGATGGTGGTGCTTTCCTGTAGTCCCAGATACTTGGGAGGCTGGGGCAGGAATTTGAGGTTGCATTGTGCTAGGCGGAGGCCATGGAATTCTAGGATGAGTGACAGCAAGACTCTAAGACTCTGTGTCAGGAAAAAAAAAGAATTCTCCATGGGCTTCAGTTGATTACTCTAGACTATAAACTAGGATGGGAGGCGGCAGTTTAGGAAGTAGTGGGGATGCATGTCTGTGAAGGAGTGAATGCTTTTCTCCCTCAGCTTTGTAACAGGACTTTAATGAGCTTCTTAGCAGAAGGACAGGAACTTCAGCTGGGTGAGCCTTCATAGTGTTAAGAGACTGTCTGCTTCCTTGCATATTTTATCATATCTTGATTGAAAGTTGGATCCTATGGCTTGGTACCCATAGCAGTGGTTACACTGCCGGCCACATGCACAGAGGATGGCGGGTTTGAACCCACCCTGTCCCAGCTAAAACAACAATGACAACTGCAACAAAAAAATAGCCAGGCATTGTGGTGGGCGCCTATAGTCCCAGCCACTTGGGAGGCTGAGGCAAGAGAATCACTTAAACCCAAGAGTTTGAGGTTGCTGTGAGTTGTGACAACATAGCACTAAAGTTGGATCCTAGAGGCAGACTGCTTGGGTTCAAAGTTCTGGCTTTACCCTAATTGAGTATGCGATCTTGGGTGAGTTTTTTAAACTCAATATGCTTGAGTTTCTCTGCATCTGTACACAAGGATGATAACAATGCTTACCTCCTAGGGTTGTTGAGGGGTCATGTGGGTTATGCATACAGGGCATCCGGAGCAGCGGCTGGCCCAGTCGGTGCTCTCCACATGTACTGCCGCCACTGTGCTTCTGCTGTCCTCAGACGTGAAGGGAGCATACCTGATGGCTGTTTCTTACCTGTAGGTCAAGCCGTGGTAATATTATTACCCCAGCTGTGGGCCGAATGGAGATGTCCATGGTAAAACCAACTCCAGGCCTGACACCCAGGTTTGATTCAAGGTGAGTGTGGAAGGGAGTGCTTGGATTTGGTGGGAGCCCACCATTAAACACTACCCAGAGGAGAGGGGTATCTAAGAAAATACTCCTGAATCCTTGGCCAGGGATACCTTGGAGCCATCTAGGCTTCCAAGTGTTTGCCTCTCCTCTGGGTGTAGGTTCACCTATTTTCAGTGGCAGAATGATTCTTGATCTGATGAGAAGGAGGTGACTATTCTGCCTCTGATGACTAAGAAATCTTCATGGAACTTTTTTTACCTTTTCTGATTCAGATCCAGAGTTTTTAAAAGATGGGTAAGTAGGCTGGGTGAGTGGCTTACACCTATAATCCCAGCACTCTGAGATGTCAAGGTGGATGGATCGCTTGAGCTCAGGAATTTGAGACCAGCCTGAGCAAAAGTGAGATCCCTGTCTATTAAAAATAGAAAAACTGGGCTCGGCACCTGTGGCTCAACAGGCTAAGGCGCCAGCCACGTACACCTGAGCTGGCGGGTTCAAATCCAGCCCAGGCCTGCCAAACAATAATGAGGACTACAACCAAAAAATGGCCAGGTGTTGGCGGGCGCCTGGGTCACAAGTCACTTGCACTGAGTAACCTTCCAGGCTCAGCACCTGTGGCTCAACGGGCTAGGGCGCCAGCCATGTACACCTGAGCTGGCGGGTTCGAATCCAGCCTGGGCCCACCAAACAACAATGACGGCTGCAACCAAAAAATGGCCGGGCGTTGTGGCGGGCGCCTGTAGTCCCAGCTACTTGGGAGGCAGAGGCAAGAGACTCACCTGAGCCCAGAAGTTGGAGGTTGCTGTGAGCTGTGCTGTCACAGCACTCTCTCCAGGGTGACAGCTTGAGGTTCTGTCTCAAAAAAAAAAAAAAAAAAAAATAGCTGGGGCTCAGCGCCTGTGGCTCAACGGGCTAAGGCGCCAGCCACGTACACCTGAGCTGGCGGGTTCGAATCCAGCCCGGACCCGCCAAACAACAATGACGGCTGCAATCAAAAAATGGCCGGGTGTTGTGGCGGGCGCCTATAATCCCAGCCTACTTGGGAGGTGGAGGCAAGAGACTCGCTTGAGCCCAGGAATTAGAGGTTGATGTGAGCTGTGATGCCATGGCACTCTACCCAGGGAGATAGCTTGAGGCTCTGTCTCAAAAAAAAAAAAAAAATAGCTGGGCATTGTGGTGGGAGCCTATAGTCCCAGCTACTTGGGAGGCTGAGGCAAGAGAATGGCTTAAGCCCAAGAGTTTGAGGTTGCTGTGAGCTGTGATGTTACAGCACTCTACCAAAGGCAACATAGTGAGATTTTGTCTCCAAAAAAAAAAAAAGAAGGAAGAAAGGAAAGAAGGGAGGGAGGGAAGGAAGGAAGGGGACAGGGAAAAGAAAGAAAAGAAAGATGACAGGGAGGGAGGGAGGAAAGGAAAGGAAGGAAGGAAGAAAAGAAAAAAAGATGATAGAGTGGTAAAAGGTAGGGCTGGACAGGAAAACAAAGGCCAGATCTTTCACAGGGCCCTGCCTACTAGGGCCATCTTAGGGACTTCAGACTTCCTCCTGAGATCTGTAAAGAGCCACCAGAGAATTTCTGTGAGCAAATTTGCAGCTCTGAAAGACCATACTAGTGAAGAATGGAAAGAAGGGAAATCAGAAAGTTGGGACACCAGTAAGGAGGCTATTGCAGGAAAGCAGTAGGGAGAAGATGGTGCTCTTGACCAGCAGCAGTGGCAATGGGGATGGAGAGAGAATAGAGAGAAAAATGCACAGAATTTGGTGATGAGCTGTATGTGGGGATGAAGGCAGGGAAGAGTTAGGGGTGACTGTCAGAGATCATGTTGGTATTGACTGCATGTTCAGGTCAATGAGACAGAGCCTCAAGCTGTCACCGTGGATAGAGTGCTGTGGCATCACAGCTCACAGCAACCTCCAATTCCTGGGCTCCAGCAAGTCTCCTGCCTCCGCCTCCCAAGTAGCTGGGACTACAGGTGCCCGCCACAACGCCTGGCCCTCATTGTTGTTTGGCAGGCCTGGGCTGGATTCGAACCCGCTAGCTCAGGTGTACATGGCTGGCGCCTTAGCCCGTTGAGTCACAGGCGCCGAGCCGTGAGGTCAATTTTGAACATGTTGTTTTAGTGCCTGTGGGACATCCAGTAGGGAAGTCCAAAAGTCAGTTAGACACGTTTGAGTCTCAAGAGACAGGTCTGGATTAGAGATAGAGATGTGAGAGTCATTGGGGCATAGGTGGTAGATGGTAGAAAGGTGGAGGCAAGGGGGTGAATGAGGACAATCTTGGGTGGTTGTGCAGCACAAGAAAAGAAGAGGGGGCAGCACCTGTGGCTCAGTGAGTAGGGTGCCGGCCCCATATAGCAAGGGTGGGGGGTTCAAGCCCGGCCCCAGCCGAAATGTAAAACAGAAAAATAGCCGGGCATTGTGGCAGGCGCCTGTAGTCCCAGCTACTTGGGAGGCTGAGGCAAAAGAATCACCTAAGCCCAGGAGTTGGAGGTTGCTGTGAGCTGTGACGCCACAGTACTCTACCAAGGGGGATAAAGTGAGACTCTGTCTCTAAAAAAAAAAAAAGAAAAGAAAAGAAGAGGGCTGAGGAACATACTCCGGGGCATATTAATTGCTAAGGAAGGGCAAATGAAGAGGACTCCATGAAGGAGACTGAGAAACACCAACCAGACAGGTAACAGGAAACCAAGAAAATTACAGTGTCACATATCACCCAGGGCCAAGAGAAGAATCCCAAGAGGGGAGCAGCTGTGGGTATCCAGCTGCAGGAATCCAGTGGGGTCACCATGGATAGGTTCCAGTGGATGCAAACGAAGAGAGGGTGCTAGCAACCATGGCAAGAGCGGAGTAACAGAGCAGTCAGGCCAAGTCAGCCCATCGTGAAGTGAGAAGGCAGAAGGAAGTGTGAAGGAGAAAATTAAAATAAGGCAGTTCTAAGAATGCAACTGGAAGGGCGGGGCCTGTGGCTCAGTGGGTAGGGCGTGGTCCCATATGCCGAGGGTAGCGAGTTCGAACTCCACCCCAGCCAAACTGTAACAAAAAATAGCCAGGCGGGCGTTGTGGTGGGTGCCTGTAGTCCCAGCTACTTGGGAGACTGAGGCAAGAGAATCGCCTAAGCCCAGGAGTTGGAGGTTGCTGTGAGCTGTGACGCCACGGCACTCTACCGAGGGCAATAAAGTGAGACTCTGTCTCTTAAAAAAAAAAAATGCAACTGGAAGAGGAAGAGAGGTAGCATCTGGAGAGGGTCTTAAAAGATGGAAGGGACAGTGGCTGGTGGAGGCTGTGGAAGGAAAGGGGAGAGCGAGAGCAAAGTGGAGAACCCAGAGGAAGCTGCAGAGGGAGGTGATAAGGGCCTGTATCCCAGAGGGAGACTGTTCCCCAACTCACAGGAGTCCCTATCAGGCTAGCATTTCCTCCCCAACCCCAACCCCTTCCTGCCCCTGGCCAAGCCCTCACTAGGGTTGGAAGAGAGAAGAAAGGGTCACACCCTGTAAGCAGCTCTGTGCCCCTGGAGGTCTTTCTGCCTGTTCGTAAGCCGAGGCAGGGGCTGGGGCTGGGGGAGGAGTGGGGTTGGGGGAGAGATGATAGCTGAGGACCCGGAGCAGTCTGGGCTCTGGCAGCGAGGGTGGGAGAGGGGACCAGGGAGCTGTGGTAGATGAGTTTCTGGAAGGGAAGCTGAGGGAGGCTGGGGTTTGGGGAATGCCACCGGGGACCGTTGGGGTGTCCACTCAAGGCCCCCTTCTCCACAGGTCCCCATGCCTCTTCTCTTCTTGCTGCTCCTGCTGCCAAGCACCTCACACCCACACCCATGTGAGGTCACCCAAGTGACTAGCCAGCTAGAAGTGAACTGTGATAAGCAGCAGCTGACAGCACTGCCTCCAGACCTGCAAAAAGAAACAGCCATCCTCCACCTGAGCGAGAACCCCTTGCGCACCTTCTCCATGGCGTCCCTGGTGCCTTTCCTTCGTCTCACTTACCTGTACCTTAGTCGATGCGAGCTGACCAAGCTCCAGACGGATGTGAAGCTGCCACTGCAGCTGGAGACCCTGGATATATCCCACAATGAGTTGAAAAGCCTGCCCCCACTAGGGCAGGCACTGCCTGCTCTCACTATCTTGGACATCTCCTTCAACCAGCTGACCTCCTTGTCTCCAGATGCCCTGAAAGGCCTGACCCAACTGAAAGAGCTCTATCTGCGGGGCAATAAGCTAAAGACTGTGCCCCAAGGGCTTCTGACACCCACACCCAATCTGGAGAAGCTCAATCTAGCTGAAAACAAAATTACTGACCTGCCCTCTGGGCTCCTGGCTGGGTTGAGTAGCTTGGACACCCTCTACCTCCAACGTAACTCACTGCAAACGATACCAGAGGGCTTCTTTGCGGACCTCTTCCTCCTATCTTTTGTTTTTCTTCACAGCAACCCTTGGTTCTGCAGCTGTGAGATCCTGTATTTTCGTTACTGGCTGCGGGAAAATCCCAGCAGTGTCTACTTATGGAAGGAAGGTGAAGATAATAAGGCCATGACTTCCAATGTGACCAGCGTGCGATGTGCCAATTCAAACAAAGTACCCGTCTATGAATTCCGAGCGAAGGACTGCCCAATCCATGGTGATGGGGGTACCACGTTTGAATATGAAGACTACACAGGAGAGAGCATTGAGGGTGGTAAGGTACATGCCACAAGCACTGTGGTCACCACAGCCCTTCCAACCCACTGGGGCCTGCTCTACTCACAGTCTACTGCTTCTATAGACAGCCAGATGTCCTCCTTGCATCCGGTACAAAAATCCTCTGAGCACCAGAGCACATTCCCAACCAGATGGATTCCAGATGCCACCATATTCCCAACTACCACAGACTCCATCACATTCTCCCAAACTCCCAAACCCACTACTGAACCCAGTGTAGCCCCGACCATCCCAGAGCCCACCACAGCCCCGACCACCCCAGAGCCCACCACAGCCCCGATCACCCCAGAGCCCACCATAGCCTTGATCACCACAGAGCCTATCACAGCCCTGAATATCCCAGAGCCCACCACAACTCCATCCACCCAACACCCCATCAAATTAACTACCACAAAACCCACCCCACTCTCAACTGCCTTAGAATCCATCATAAAAATCATTCCTGCACCTGTCAACCATAGGGTGGCTCAAGGGAATTTTGATAGCACCAGAAATGGTCCTTTTCTCAACCCTGATTTTTGCTGCCTTCTCCCGCTGGGCTTCTATGTCTTGGGTCTCCTCTGGCTCCTGTTTGCCTCTGTGGTCCTCATCCTGCTGCTGACCTGGGTCCAGCGTGTGAAACCACAGCCCCTGGACTATGGGCAAGATGCTGCTTTGGCCCCAGCCACACAAACCACACATCTGGAGTTGCAGAGGGGAAGGCAAGTGACAGTGCCCCGGGCCTGGCTGCTCTTCCTTCAAGGTTCACTGCCCACTTTTCGCTCCAGCCTCTTCCTGTGGATACGCCCTAATGGCCGTGTGGGGCCTTTGGTAGCAGGACGGCGGCCCTCAGCTCTGAGTCAGGGTCGTGGTCAGGATCTGCTGGGCACAGTGGGCATTAGGTACTCTGGCCACAGCCTCTGAGGATGGGAGATATGGAGACCTCAAGGGGTTCTGATGGGGTCTCCTATAGGGATCTAGCTGGGGTTGTGGGGGTGGGGGGTAAGTAGCACAGGACCATGGGGAGATCTTCATTCCTTTTCCTTTATCAGAAGCCCCTGGTCCACTCACACTGAAAACACCTCAGACCCAGCAAATGGGGAAGGATAGTGAGATGGAGGAGTTGGCAGGAGGGGTGGTGAATCATAGAAAAAAGCTCCCTCTGTTGCATGGGGCATGGCCAGATCACATAGTTATTACCATCACTTTGGGGTGATTATTTTTCTTAGGAAAAGCAAATAAGCAGAATAGAGTGTGGCTCCCACATGCATCTGAGCATAGAAGACAATTTGGAAAGTGATTTATCAGGTTGTGAGCACTAGATCGTCTCTGGGTGTCATAAATATGTGCAGTTTTCTTTTTCTCTGTTCAGCATTTTGTAGTTTTCCATCATTATTGTATATTGTTTGTATAATAAAAAAAAAAATTGGAAAGGACATTTTATTTTCTTTGGAGAAGGAAAGAGTTCCTGGGGCATCTGCCCTGAGAATTCTCAAGGTCCCAGGTGACCCCATCCTGGTCACTACTACTCACCCAATCAATCTCCCCAGCCTGGGATGCTTTCTCTCCTCTAAGGCTGGCCACCCACCTGGCCACCCCAAGCATCAGTTCAAAACTTTAAGTCTCCCTGGAGTTTTGGTGACATTAAGAGTGAACGTAGGTGCCTGCTTGCACCTGGAGCCTCAAGAGGTGCGGCTCTCCTCACTGCCTAGGACAGCAGGAAAGGGTGTGAGCCCAGCAGTGTAGACCATCCTTGAGCCATCTTGGAGAGTTTAAATGAATCTTCTCAGGTTAGGATGCGGGCAAATAGAACCCACTTCTCTCCCTTGGTTCCACTGGGTCTGCCAATCCCTAACCATATCGGTGAGGCTTCCTCTCCTGCTGGATCTCCAGCCCAATCCAGGCAGGGCTAGGGGCCCAGGGAACAGAAGACAAAGCTAGGCTTGTCAGAGTCCATGGAGACTCCTCTCCTCCAGATGGCACTGAAGGATCTTCCTAACCTGAAAATCTGACTGCATCTCTCCCTACTTTGAACTCCTTCCAGGGAGAGGATAAACTCACAAGTTTAGCAATTGAAGATTTCTGTGCACTGACACCCATCTACCAGTTCAGCTCCACCTCTCACCATAGGCTGGGTGTGGTGGCTCACACCTCTAATCCTAGCACTCTGGGAGGCTAAGGTAGGAGGATACCTTGGGCTCGGGAGTTCTAGACCAGCCTGAGCAAGAGCAAGACCCCATCTCTACTAAAAATAGAAATCTGGGTGTTATGGTAGGCCCCTGTAGTCCCAGGAGGCTGAGGCAGGAGGATCGCTTGGACCCAGGAGTTTGAGGTTGCTGTGAGCTAGATAGGCTGATGCCAGGGCACTCTAGCCTGGGCACCAGAGTAAGACTCTCTGAAAAAACCCACACGAACCAAAAAATCACTCATGGAACACACTTCACAATTTCATAGATCACCTGTTCCCCACTAAAATTCTCCTCCAAGCTTTTGCCCTCACACTAGCCAAAATTGCATCTCCTTGCATGTCCCCAACCATTCTAACCACTGTGTAGGTATCCTCTAGGCTGGGGCAGGTACTCTGAGTGGTCTATTGCTACACTCCATTTCCCAACTACTCCTCTGTAATCTTCCCCTTTAGACTGGGAACTCCTTAAGAAGGTTCAGGACACGGTATGCACACTGGGGTAAGAAGGGAGGTAGCAACAAGGGTGCCAGGATGCTGAGCTCCACCTCTTCTATGGAAACGGATCTCCCAAGGGGCCAGCTCCCACCTGCCTGTCCCCTGGCCTGGCACAATGCCGTCAGACTGCATACTGCCCAGCACTCCTGTCAGTTTGACCTTCCATGCCCTTCTATGTTCTAAGATTTGAGGCTCCTTGAGGGCTAGGCCTGGGAGCCAAACATCTCCCTAGAGAAAGATAAGGCACTCCCCCCAGACTGGCACCCAGATCTGGTTTCTGGCCAGCACCTTCCTTTTCCTCAAGCTTCCAGACTTTGGGGACCTGGCTCCAGCCATAAAGTTCTGACTTCCCCTCTCAAGAATTTCTTTATGCCCCCCTACCCCACCCCAACCCACCTTTAGGCTGCAAAAGCAGTCACCAAAACCCAGGGGCTTTTCCTGGGGATTAAGTGAAATGATTTGTGCATTTGCCACATTCTTGGGCAAGTGACTAGGAGGCAACACAGAGCTAGAGTTTGGGGTTTCCTGGCCTTGCCACCTGCTGTGGCAGGAGGGATTTTCACAGTATTTGCACAAAAGCAGTGGGTGCTTTTTTTTTAATAATTTTTTTTTAAAAAACTCCAGTTCCTGTTCTCTGGGGACACCAGCTTCTTTGTCCAGTCTCCTCCCCTCCTAACCTCCACAACTCTCCACATTGGGGGTGGTATCATCAATCCAATTTATTAAGCCCTCAATGGTGGGGAGGAAGGGTCATGTCTTCCCACTTCAGACCCTTTGCCCATCTTGTTATCTTCTGTTCTCTCTACTGTGCCCTCAGCTCTGCCTTGGTTTCCCCACTGAGAAGGGGGATCTTCTGTTGTCCTGTATGCCCTGAAACTAACACCCAAGAGGAGAACAGAAATTCTCAGGGAGTTCCCAGCTCCTCAAGAGGAATAGCCAGGGACAGAGTGGCCATAGGATCAGGACAAGCAGGGCAAGCTGGAACAGGGGGTAGAATAGACCAAAGTCCTTTACGGCGGCAAAGGAGGAAACCACACTGTGGAGGGGAAATAAATAGAGAGCCCCAGGGCACCAGAGTCCAGGCCCCCAGGGTGCAGTGACGGCAGGAGCAGTGGGCAAGGGGGAGCCCTGGCACACTTGACTCCAGGCCACTTCAGCCGCTGAGGAAGAGACGCTTGTAGACCTTGTTCATCTGCTCCAAGAAGATGAAGGTGAGGACAGTGTGGGGACCCAGGCGGGCATAGTAGGGTGTGAAGCCTTTCCACAAGCTGAAGAAGCCCTCGTAGCGGACAACCTTCAATAGCACATCCTAGACAGACAGGCAAGCTGGGGCTAGGACCTGGCCTGGAGGGCTATGTCCCCCTCAACCAGCAACCTTCACAGCTTTCCCAAGGCCTCTAACACTCCCGCCCAAGCCCCCAGCCTTGCTTCCTCACCAGCCCATTCTTGTATTCTGGCTTCCCATCAATCATTCGCATGTTCTGGATCCTAAAGGAGAGGAGGTAGGGATGTGAGAGAGAAGGGCATCCTTCCACTCCCTTCCCCTCCAGGCCCAGAACTGGACACTTACCGAGTCTTAACAATGTCCACAGGCATGGAGGCAGCAGTGGTGACCAGGCCGCTGATCATGCTGGCGCAGAAGTGGCACAAGATGTTGTCAGAGAAATAGCCTGGAGGGAGGGGTGAAGTGGGGGTGGCAGTCAGCTCAAAGGAGGCTCAAGCCAGGCTAGGAGCTGAGAGCCCAGCTCTGGGTCTCACCTGAGTCTAGCAAGAACTGCTTGGACTGGGAGTAGGAGGCCAGCTGGGCAGCATTGACGACGACAGCCCGAGCCATGGTAGGGATGCAGCCCTGGAGGCAGGGGAGTGAGAGAAGAATCAGAAATGCCTGAGACCTGACCCCACATCCCCCAAGTTTCCAGCCACTTCACTCACCCGCCACAGTGTGAGGACTCCCTCTTCCTGGGCAATTCGAATTAGGGCATTAAACACATTTTTGTAGCCACGGCGTTGGTCTACTGGAAGCCTGGTGGAGAAAGACTAAGATCAGGGGAGCCCACCCAGCCAGGAGCAAAGAGAGGGAAACCAGAACAAGCAAATGCTCTGTTCTAGATCTAGAATAAGAAACTGGTCTCTTTGTTTTAGATTCCAGGGGATGGGGCTAGGGTTAGGCTCAGACCTGGAACTCACCGGCCATCGGCAGTCATGCGGATAAGAGCCACCTCAGCTGGTGTTCCCACAAAAGCACCAGTTGCACCTGCAGTCATACCAATCAGAGCCTTCAGCAGAAAGCCAGGAGGTGTACCATCAGCCCCAGTCAGGCGCTCAAACAGCACGGTATAAATGCCAAGGCGAGTGGTGGTATAGGTGGCCTGGCGCAGCAGGCCAGCTGATAGCCTGGGAAGCAAAGGGGTCAGTATGTCAAGCCAATGTCTGGAGCTTCAAACCCATACCCTACTTCCCATTCTGAGGCCCCAGTACCCCGTGTAAATGCCCCTCAGTCCTTCTGCCCTCAGGATGCTGGTGAGGGCGTGGAAGCTGGTTTTGTACTCTCGTGTCTTGGCTCCTTCCCCGCTCAGCTGCATCCGGTTCTTCACCAGGTCTAGGGGCTGCACAAAAACTGTAGCTCCCATCCTGGGGGAAGACGGGGTGGAGTCAAGGGCCAGGTGTCCCAGATCTACAAATACCCACTGGAGACTGCCAGCAAAGTTACAAAGGTCATGTGATTAAGGATTCAAGAGGCTGGTGAACATGTGTTTAAGAATCTGTATGTGTACCAAGAGCAATGGATCTGAAAAGTTCAGTAGGGACCATGCAATGAAAGTGCTCCAAGAGGCTCCACGGGAGTCAAGCGGTGACCTGGGACTCCAAGTAGTTCTGCAGGAGCCCTTCAATGGCCTAGAACCCCAAGCAGCCAAGCAGAGCTAAGCAATGGACTGGGAAACTCAGGTGGCCCAGCGGGGGTTGTGCAACAGACCCTGCATGCAGTCCCGCAGGCCGGCCCTATAGTGAGCTCCTGGCAGCCCACCAAGGACCTCACACTACACTGGGAATCACACTGACCCCATACTGGCTCAGGTCACTGCAACAGACCCAGAGATAAACCGGGCCCGGTTCCTTGTTCCCGTCCCTTCCTTCTCTTTTCCCATCCCTGGGGCCTGAGCTTACCCGGCCAGGCCCCCGAACAGGAACTTGACGGACTTAGGGGAGGTCCGGGGCTTCCCGTCTACCCCGCCGGCGCCGGGACTCGCCGTCGCCGCCATAGCCACTCAATGGCCCTTAGCTCTGGGTCCCGTGCGCGCGCGGCCTCGCTCGCCCCCAAGGTGACACCGCGCGCGCAACAGGACGAGGGCGCGCGCGCACGCCCCCCGGCTCTCAGGACTGGCACTAGGGGAAGCTACCGCGGACGCAGGCGCACGGCGCAAAGGCGACCGGGAATAAGGTGGAGCTAAAGGAGGAGCTTGAAGGTTGCCTGCGGGAGGAGGGGTGCCTGATTTAGGAAACCAGAGTACTGGCGCACTTTATACCGAATTGCAATCGCGGGAAAAGAGAGAAGAGAGGGTTTGAAGGTCTCGCGAGGTCGAATGATTTAGACTGGCCAGAGTTAGATCTCTCGCGATACCTACAGCAAGATTTCAGCTGCCGGGGGTTGGGGCGGAGGGGGCAAGCACTCTCGCGAGACTTGGAGGTACGGCGGCGGCAGAGGGAGAGGTTTGTAAACAGGGCAGCTCCCAAGATCCCGGGCACTTGAGGGGGGATGATTAAGTCATCTTCTGGAGCATCGATGCTCCCTCCAACTCCACAGGCACTCCCTCCATTTCTAACCTTTCTTTTAACCAGCTTTTTAGGACCGGAAGTTCATTTTGGTGTTCACTGCTGGAAGCGGCCTTTCTTTACGGGAACCCCTTTTCCAGGGGTTGGGAAGACGGCCTACCTGCCCGGAAGTCCCACCCCTTGTAGCTCCCCCACCCTTCCACAAGTTTTTCTGTCACCTGTGTTTGTCTCCGTCCCTTCCCCTGTTTTATCCCTGTACCAGAAAAGGATACATTTAGTGCCTCCCTCCCGCCGAGTTGGAATTCCTTCGCTGGCGCCCCCATGTAGCTGGGAAGAGGGACCTGGGGGTGGTTGGACCCCTGGGATCCTAAAGAAGATAGGGAGGGTGCAGAACTCCGCTTCTGCTCCTGCTACCAGGACGCGGCCTCCTCAGCCTCTCCTCTCCCGTTGCCATGCACCCTGTGGCCTTCCCGCTTCCTGTGGTTGTGGCCACTGTCCTGTGGGGAGCGGCCCCCATTCGGGGACTCATTCGAGCGGTGAGTTGAGGGGTGGATGGGGAGGGCGCTGAAAGGAGGGGCTGCAGGCTGAACGGGAAAGTGTTTTCTTGTCCCCCAGACCTCGGACCACAATGCCAGCATGGACTTTGCGGACCTCCCAGCTCTATTTGGGGCTACCCTGAGCCAGGAGGGACTCCAGGTGATTCCTCCCTTTCCCCATTTTTTCTGTTTCGCAGAATCCTCCGTCCGGGGCAGGGGTTGGGGAGCCTTGTCTTGGATGAAGGTGGAAGTAGAAAGAGTCCAGTCAGGAACCAAATTCACAAGCACATCTAGTGTGGAATCCAGAATCTAGAGGGAGAAGTCAAAGTGTGTTTACCCCTAGAACCCCAGGCATATCAGGGAGACTGAAAGTGCACTAAGATAAAAAGCAGAACCAAGTATTGCTTATCAGTAGGGTCTCAGGAGTCAGTTATTGGTAATATAACCTTAAGCAAGTTAATTTTCTCTGAGCCTTAATTTGTTTTTCTGTAAAATGGGATAATAGAAGTTATCTTAGGGTTATTGTGAGGATTAAATTATTTGAGCAACTTTGTAGTCCTTCATCACAATGACTGCCACTTAGCAAGAACTGAGTTGGGTCATAGCAGAATTGTTGGTGAGATGGGTAATTGGAAATTGAAGTGAAAGGAGTGTGTTCTATATGAGTGTGTACTGGAGAGAGGAGGGCGAAACAACTTAAGAGAAAAGGACAGAGATGTGTAGAGAATTGAATTACAATCAGTGGGAACTGGAAGGCGGAAGAATTGAATTAGCTTGAAGTTTAGGGTACATGTTAGTCATCTGGGACAGAGAGGAGATTGATGGGAGAGTCTGGAGAAGGGATATTTGGGTGTTTTTGTTTTGCTTTTAATTGTTTCAGGTTAATTGAGGGTACAAAGAATTAGGTTACAATGTTTGCATTTATTAAGTCCCTCTTACAATTGTGTCCTGCCCCCAAGAGGTGTGCCATACACCCTAACATTGTGCCCATTAAGTGGGAGCACATTCATCCCCTCCTTCCTTCCCTCTCCCTCGTTCCTCAAGACCCCACCTTGAGTTAGAGTTTTTCTTTCATGTGGGTGTGTATTAGATCGTGTACTGGTTTCATATTAGAATTGAAGAATTACATTGGATTCTTGCTTTGGAGAAAGGGATACTTGATGTAGTTGCATTTTCAGAAGGCTGAGAGATGTGGACTTTTTAACTTGGGTGGGATGCTCAGACCCCAGAAATGAGAAGGAAATGAGGATAGAAAATGTGCAACATGTAGGGGCCAGTGTGCTTGGTGGGCCTTGTAAGAGCAGAACTTAGGGAAGAGAAATCTAACAGTGTGCTTCTCTTCCCCAGGGGTTCCTTGTGGAGGCTCACCCAGACAATGCCTGCAGCCCCATTGCTCCACCACCCCCAGCCCCGGTCAATGGGTCAGTCTTTATTGCACTGCTTCGAAGATTCGACTGCAACTTTGACCTCAAGGTTGCTGAATGTAGGGTTGGGAGCTGGGAAGCTGAGGGTGAAAAAGGTGCCACAGGAATAAAAAGAGGCAAAGCCAATGATAGCTCCTTATTCTCTACCTTGTCTCCCTAGGTCCTAAACGCTCAGAAGGCTGGGTACGGGGCAGCTATAGTACACAATGTGAATTCCAATGAACTTCTGAACATGGTGTGGAATAGTGGTAAGGGTAGAGGATCTTAACAGCTGGGTTTTCAGTAGAGCTTAGACTGAGAGATGGTGGGAAAGGTAAATCCTTAGGGAGAAGCCAATCTTTGGGTGGGATGGTGCGAGAAAGTGCTAAATGGGTTCCCAAAGCATTTGAGGAGAGGAATGTTGAGTCCCTGAAATAATACCCTGATCCCTGCAGAGGAAATCCAGCAGCAGATCTGGATCCCATCTGTGTTTATTGGGGAGAGGAGCTCTGAGTACCTGCGTGCCCTCTTCGTCTATGAGAAAGGGTAGGACATGTCCCTCCTTCCCCATTCATCCTTCAGCAGTTCCATGCCAACCTGGAGCTCAAGCCTCACTGCCCCAACCATTCAGCTTAAAACCCTTCATTCTCTGATTGTTGACTTTATTCCCACTCCCTTCCCCACCCCATGGGCCTTATCCAGAGCCAATTTTTTTTATCACCCTCAGTAGAGCTGTGTGGTGTCACACAGCTTACAGCAACCTCCAGCTCCTGGGCTTAGGTGATTCTCTTGCCTCAGCCTGCCGAGTAGCTGGGACTACAGGCGCCCGCCACAACGCCTGGCTATTTTTTTGTTGCAGTTCGGCCGGGGCCGGGTTTGAACCCACCGCTCTCGGTATATGGGGCCAGCACCCTACCCACTGAGCCATAGGCGCCACCCTAGAGCCAGTTATTTTAACCCTCTTTGTACCTTTGCCATTCTTGCCCCTCTGAGATTAGTCTTCTTTTCCTCAGGGCTCAGGTGCTTCTGGTTCCAGACAGTAGCTTCCCATTGGGCTATTACCTCATCCCTTTCACAGGGATAGTGGGACTGCTGGTTTTGGCCATGGGAGCAGTAATGGTGAGTAGCTCAGGGAAGGGATAGTAGCTCAGGAAGACCTGGGGCCTATAAGGCCAGGCTGGATTTGGAGTTGGGAAATGGGAATGGTTTGTCCTAGATTGTTCAGTTTTGCTCCCTAAGCTTGATCTGTCCACTCCCCCTTTCCCCAGATAGTTCGTTGTATCCAGCACCGGAAACGGCTCCAGCGGAATCGACTTACCAAAGAACAGCTGAAACAGATTCCTACACATGACTATCAAAAGGGTGAGAGATTTGGGGAAAAGGCCAGGTTCTGAAGGATTTGAACCCAGGAGATAAGGGGTAAAGAAAGCTGGCAGTGAGAAGGTATGCCATCATTTCTGTGTACCCACAAATGTGAGGACAGAAGAGGTAAAATATAGCAGGGGGTCAGAAACAAAAGATGATTAAGTGAAATAGTTGGGGGAAATGGAGGGACAGGAGGTGGAGAGAGTAGAAAAATGGAAGGAGTGGGAGGGTTCAGTCAGAAAAAGAAGCAACAGGTAAGGAGGGATTGGGTCTTTAGTCCCTGGAGCCTACAGTGTCCATATAAGGTTGTAGCAGAAGCCCTGCCTCCCACTTCCGCTCCTCCAGCTCCTATCTCACCACCCTCAACACCTCCCCGAAAACCCACTTCCCTTCTTACCTCTGCTTCTCTTTGCTTGTCCTTACTAGTCTCAAAGAGGGGCTGCCCTGGCCTTACCATGCCTCCCTGTCTTAGCTCTTCCATGGGTTTTGTAGACTTGGGAAAAGAATTTTTACAGAACTTTGCTCTACCACAGGCCTGCCAGAGTGAGTTCTTGTGGGCAGTGGTTCAGTGTGGCTCAGTGATGGAGTGACTAGATTTACCTTCTTTCTCCCTCAGGAGACCAGTATGATGTCTGTGCCATTTGCCTGGATGAGTATGAAGATGGGGACAAGCTGCGGGTACTACCCTGTGCTCATGGTGAGGCTCTCACTGCCTGGGTCCAGGCTCCTGTGCCACTGGCAGGTACCAGGTGCTTCATTCATTGCATTCTTCTCTGTAGCCTATCACAGCCGCTGTGTGGACCCCTGGCTCACTCAGACCCGGAAGACTTGCCCTATCTGCAAGCAACCTGTTCATCGGGGTCCTGGGGATGAGGAACAGGAGGAAGAAATCCAAGGGCAAGAGGAGGGTGATGAGGAAGGGGAGCCAAGGGACCACCCTGCTTCAGAACGGACCCCACTCCTAGGCTCCAGCCCTACTCTTCCCACCTCTTTTGGTTCCCTAGCCCCAGCCCCCCTTGTTTTTCCTGGGCCCTCAACAGATCCCCCACCCTCCCCTTCTTCCTCTTCCTCCTCTCTTTCCCCTGCCATCCTAGTCTAATACCTTTTCAATACACACACCTCTGGTGACCTTTTGCACAGACCCTCTTCCTCCAGTCTTCTAAATTGAGGGATAGGGCACATTTTCATCCCAGCTTTCTCCCTTAACCAGCCCTTGTATTTTCAGGGTGCTTAAAGGAAGGGAACAAAGGGACTGGTCTTTACTTCATGGATTAATAAAATTGGTTTTGTGGACTAAAGGTGGGTAAGATCATTCTCACACAGGTAAACGTATACTTTGGGGAATCACCCCTATTTTGCCATAAAGGGCAAGCAGTGCAGGGGACTAACCTGTAGCCATGGGACAGCCCTAGCAGGCCAGGCCTTTGCTGTGACTAAAAGGGGGAGCCCCACCCACATGATGACTCAGTTGGCCCTGCCTTGCCTACAGGCCTGGAACTACAGTCTGGATGGCTCTATTCCATCATCCCAAATAGACTAACACACTTGAGGACCTAGGCCTGGAAATGCCACTGAGAGGCTAGGCCACCTGGCTACATAGGTCTGAGGCAAGTGCTTAGTTCTGGACTTTGAAGAAAGCAGCTCAGATTCCTGCACTTTGTATTTGTAATGCCTCAGCCCTCCTGCTTGCAACCCCAAGCCAGGATAAAGGAGATGTTAGTGCCTGTCTCCCAGTCTGACACCCAAGCTCAAACCACACGGCACCTTATTAGTAGAATCTTTTTTATTCAGAAAAAAAACCCCAAAAAACAAAAAAGTTTTCCAACCACACACAGGAGGAGTATGGGTAGGGGGAGGTGTCTGTCCATCCAGTCCTGGCCCCCAGCCCATGTGGTTTTGGCAGCGATAA
>CAUYRH010028403.1:0-25672 GCA_963574655.1 Perodicticus potto
CAAGTAGCTGGGACTACAGGCGCCCGCCACAACGCCCGGCCATTTTTTGGTTGCAGCCGTCATTGTTGTTTGGCGGGCCCGGGTTGGATTCGAACCCGCCAGCTCAGGTGTATGTGGCTGGCGCCTTAGCCCGTTGAGCCACAGGCGCAGAGCCAATGTTCTGTGTCTTAACTGGCAAAATAGTAGCAGTGATTACTATAAAAGTAACCAGTATGGTTTTTGCATGGCAGAAGATTTTGTCCTTCAAGCTCAATGTATGTTGGCTCAGTCGATTTAATTATTTGTAAGTAAAGAAGAAGAAAATGGCGCTGGGCGTGGTGGCTCACACCTGCAATCCCAGCAGTCTGGGAGGCCGAGGTGGGTAGATCGCTTGAGCTCATGAGTTTGAGACCAGCCTAAGCTAAAGCGAGACCTCATCTGTTACAATAGCCAGGCATTGTGACAGGTGGCTGTAGTCCCAGCTGCTCAGGAGGCAGTGGTGGCATGATATTAACATCATGAAATACTGAATTACACATGGTGGTGGGTGCAGGGGATGCAAGAGAGAATAACAGGGAAACTGGGCAGGGTCTTGTCTCTGAGGACCTGTGATCTGAGCTGAGACTTGCAGGGTGCACAGCTTGGTGTCTGCTGGTGAAGAGTTCAGAAAAGAGCTGTGCAAAGGCTCTGAAGTTTCTCAGAGTCTGTTTTGGACAAGTTAAGTTTGAGGTGCCTGGGAGTAGTCTAGTAAGGCCTACACAGTCAGGAGACTGCCTGGCTGGAGGAGACAGCCAGGGCTAGGAGGGCAGCCACAGAGTGTATTTTCCCTGAAGCCAAGGAGGAGAGAGGAGTTTACTCTGCAGTATGGTGGGAAAGGCCAGTAAGACATGCACCCTCAGTGAGAGTGGTTTAGGTGCAGGGAGACATGGTGTAGGCAAGGCCTGGAGATAGGACAGGTGGCGAGGAAGTAGGCACAGCATGGGAAGGCATCCGTTTTGAGGAGGGATGTAGCTGTTGTTTGGGGTTACAAATTTATTATTTGTCAACTGGTAGAGTCTCTGTTGAGTACTGGATCTGCAGGTGTTGTGGACTTAGGCAGAGCTGCTGAGCCTTGAGTTGGGTCTGGGTTAGGGTTTGAGAAGGTCAAGGAAAGTTTGAGAAAGTTAAGGGAGTAAACAAGGAATTTTGTTTTAGAAACAAGTTTACTCAATAATGGAGTAAAATGTGCCTCAAAGGATCTGTCTCTGACTGTGATATAAGAGATGTGATTGTTATTTGGTCTCTGCCCAGGTACAGAGCTCCTAAATCTCTTGGAATTTTCCCAAGTGATGGGAGCATCTTTTGTTCTAATGAGGTGACTGTTGGTGGGCTTCTCATTGGGGATCCAGTCTCCAGAAAGACCATGCCATGGTTAGACTTGAAGCTTTCAGCTCCACCCAACATCCTCCGGTAGGACAGAGGGGTTGGAGATTGAGTTTATAATTGATCATGCCTGCACAATGAAGCCTGCACACACCCCACACATGCTAGACATTTTGAAGGCTAAATATAGCACCCTGAGAGGACACAGAGCTGATGCACAGGCATCCAGGGACAATCATGGTCCGTGAGCAGTGAGGGGACACGGCTCCAACGTCTTCCTGACCTCTGTTACCCATCTGAGCTGTTAGCCAGAAACACTGCCAAGCTCCCCAAAAGCACAGATCCTGTCTGTAGTGTATGAAAGTGCTAGGAGCATGGGGACAAGTACACAGCTCTGCAAGGCTCAGGACAAAAAAACCCAGACAGTGTGGTTAGAAAGCTTCCCATGTGCCTGGAGGGTGGCATATCCCAACTCCCTGAGGACAGAAGCTCCTAGGCTGAGGACCACTCCTGTATACTTTTCATCTGGCTAGTCATCTCTACCTTCATATCCTTTCTAAGAAACCAGCTAGGAACAGTGTTTCTCTGAGTTTTGTGATCCCTTACAGCAGTGTTTCCAACCTTTCTTATTTGTAAAGGCACACTCCAACCTATAGTTAAACTTCCACAGCACACTTAAACTACGTTGATCAAAAAAAAGTGTTGGGCGGCGCCTGTGGCTCAGTGGGTGGGGTGCCGGCCCCATATACTGAGGGTGGCGGGTTCAAACCTGGCCCTGGCCAAACTGCAACAAAAAAATAGCTGGGCATTGTGACTGGCGCCTGTAGTCCCGGCTACTTGCGAAGCTGAGGCAAGAAAATTGCCTAAGCCCAGGAGTTGGAGGTTGCTGTGTGACAGCACAGGACACTATGGAAGGTGACAAAGTGAGACCCTGTCTCTCAAAAAAAAAAGTGTAAAAAAAATATATACTTACTGTGCTTTGAACTAATTTTGAAAATAATTTAATTAATGATATTTAAAAATTTTCAAGGCACACCTAAGATCGTCTCGTGACACACCAGTTGAAAACCACTGGAAAATCACTGTCAACACCTGTTGACATCTAAAGTGGGGGCAGTCTGGTGGGACTAAGCTCTTAGGAACCTTCATGGTTCACACTAATTCCTCATTGAATTGTTAGACATCTAGTTGGTGTCTGGAGAGCTGGAGAATTGGTTGGTATGAATTACATAGGCTGACCAAGAAGTTTGGCTATTTTGAATTATTGAATCCGTCTAACAGGGTTTTAGATAAATTTGTGGCCTGTTGGTTGGTACATAGAGAAAGTTTTATTCATAATAAAAAAAAATGTAGTGGTCTCAAAATGAGATTTGTCTAGTGATGAATGGTTTAGGAGGAACCTCTGGGCTTTCTCACTTGAGAAGCAGTCTGTACATGACTGAAATACGTTAAAAAGGCATAAATAATCTAGGTGTGGGGGCTTATGTCTGTAATCCCAGCACTTTGGGAGGCTGAGGCAGGAGGATTGCTTGAGGCCGAGAGTTTGAGGCCAGCCTGGGCAACATAGCCAGATCTTGTCTTTACAAAACAATAAAAAATATCAGTTGAGCATGGTGGCCTGCCCCTGTATTCCAAGTTGTTCAGGAGGCTGAGGCAGGAGGATTCTTTGAGCCTAGGAGTCTGAGGTTGCAGTGAGCTGTGGTTGTGCCACTGCATGCTAGCCTGGGCAACAGAGCAAGACTCTGTCTAAAACAAAACAAACAGCAGAGTACAACCTCAAATATTCAGGAATTTCACCTACTATGGGAAAAGAGAGAGCTATCGTGGGTTCTGAGGTTTTGTTATGTTGATGGTTTGCTTATCATAATTGAAAATGAATGGGCAATATAAGCAAGACATTACGATTGCTGTCAGGGCGATACAGGGGATTCAGTCACGGCAAGGATGTGGCTGGAGGGAAGGGTTGCTGGATTTACTAGATCTTAGTAAAAATCCAATAACCCAAAACTCTGTATGTGCACACGCACTCGTATGTAGTACGTTTTTTTTTTTGAGACAGAGTCTCACTATGTTGCCCTCAGTAGAGTGCTATGGCATCACAGCTCACAGCAATCTCCAACTCTTGGGCTTAAGCGATTCTCTTGCCTCCGCCTCCCAAATAGCTGGAACTACAGGCACCCACTACAACACCTGGCTATTTTTTTGTTGCAGTTGTCATTGTTGGTAAGCTGGCCCTGGCTGGGCTCAAACCTGCCAGCCTTGGTGCATGTGGTTGGCGCTGTAACCACTGTGCTATGGGCGCTGAGTCTGTATGTTTTGTTTTATCCTGTAGCTTTTCTTAGGTTCTTTAGGTAAAGAAGAGTTTGGACACTCAAGTTTCATTGTGGAGACTGTTTAATCCCAAAGTAATGGAGCTGCCTGTTAATGAGGGTATTAGGCTCTTGAGTCCATATATGGTTGGTACTCATGGTACTTTTGAGTCCATATGGGTTGCTAATAGGGGTACCTGAGGCTGGGGAATTTATGAAGAAAAGGAGATTTATTTGGCTCCCAGTTCTGCAGGTTGTGTAAGAAGCATGGCGCTGACACCTGCACTTGGGGAGAGCCTCAGGAAGCCTCCACTTACGGCGACTGATGGAAGGTGAAGAGGGGGCAGCGAATGCAGAGAGCACGTCTTGAGAATATGGAAGGTGCTGGGCCCTTTTTAATAATCAGTTCTTATGGGAATTAATAGAGCAAGAACTCACTCATTACCAGGACTGCACAGGGCTGCTCACAAAGGTTCCTTTCCCAAGACCCAAACATCTCTTGCCAGGCCCACCTCCATCATCAGGGATCAAATTTCAGTGTGAACGTGGGTGGGGGTGGGGTGGGCAAACATCCAAACTATAGCAGGTTCCAAAATCAACATGGAAGACAAACACTACTTGAGGTGAAAAGGGCTCCAGAGACCAGCAGGTCACCTGTCTTTTGGCAATCTGCTCCCGTTATATGGAGTTTCGGGGAAGTGAGGGCCTTGATAGAGTTGGGAAATTCCGGCTCCTCCCTAAACTCTTGCTAGGGCGTGTGCTCCCTGAGCAGTGCCCTGTGAATTGCTGTTTTCTCCTCTGTGGCTTGGCCAGTGTATGTCTTTGGATTTGATAAGTTAACATGAGATTGTGCCCCCTCTCCTGGAAGTAAAATACCTGAGATCTTCACAGCCAGGTGAGGCCGGTAGGATTGTGCCTACACTTTGGCGTATTACTTAGGAACTGTGCTGTTTGGTGAGGTTAGTGGTGACATTCTTACTTACTACATAGTAGAAAAAACTTTCTAATTTCTGCTGTTCAGATGGCTTATAATAGAAGGTCTGTGCTAAGCAGATGTTGTTTTATTTTTCAGCCTTTTGCTCGTCTTCTTCTATTTTTTTTTTTGAGACAGACTCTCACTCTATCACCCTGGGGTTGAATGCCATGGCATCATCATAGCTCACAGCAACCTTAAACTCCTGGGCTCAAGCAATCCTCATGCCTCAGCTTCCCAAGTAACAGGGACTACAGGTGCATGCCATAATGCCCAGCTAATTTTTCTATTTTAGTAGAGATGGGGTCTCACTCTTGCTTACGCTGGTCTCCAACTCCTAAACTCAAGCAATCTGCCTGCCTCGGCCTCACAGAGGAGGATTGCAGGCATGAGCCAGTGCACCTGGACTGCTTTTCTTCCTCTAGCCCAGAGGTCCTCAAACTTTTTAAACAGGGGGCCAGTTCACTGTCTCTCAGACCATTTGAGGGCTGGACTGTAGTTTAAAAAAAAAAACTATGAACAAATTCCTATGCACACTACACATATCTTATTTTGAAGTAAAAAAACAAAACAGAGGCCACGCCTGTGGCTCAAAGGAGTAGGGTGCTGGCCCCATATACTGGAGGTGGTGGGTTCAAACCCAGCCCTGGCCAAAAACTGCAAAAACAAACTAATAAAAAAAAAAGGGAACAAATACAAATACAACATTTAAAATAAAAAAAAATGGCACCCCCATCTGCAAAAAAAAAAAAAAAAAAGACCTCCTAACTTCAGGAAAAAAAGGCCCCCCTTAACCGCAAAAAAAGGTCCTACTAACTGCAAAATGAAAAAAAAAAAATACACCTCCTAAATTCAAAAAAAAAAAAAAAATCCTAAATTGTTCTTATGTTGGTCCTCAGGCAGCAGCAGGCTCTGCACAGGCAAGCTTGTGACTCGTCGGATCACAAGTCTCAGTCTCACCTGAGACTGCGAGGAGGAGTCGAGAGACAGAGAGAAGGAGGGGAGTTGGAGAGTGTGGCACACATTCCACACATGTGCACGGCGGCCCAGGATGAGTCGGCTGCTAAGCAGGACAGGCAGCAGCGGCAAAAACACCCTGTGGGCCCGATAAATGTCCTCGGCAGGCCACATGTGGCCCATGGACTGTAGTTTGAGGACCCCTGCTCTAGCCATATAAACCTCCTCCTTAGATTTGAGGAGAAAAAGGTCAGAGAACTTGTAGAAAGAGAAATTTCTCTTTATGTATATCTCACTGTGAAACCTGCTTTTTTCTTTACATTTTATTTATTTGTTTTTTATTTTAAAGTATTATGGGGGTGTAAATATTTTTGGTTACATGGGTCACTTTTATAATGCTTAAATCAGGGTTGTAAGTATGCCTGTCACCTAATGCTCATTGTACCCATTAGGTAGGGCTATGCCCTTCCTCTCCTCTTCCCTTCCCCTCTGCTTGATTTCAGTTAAGTTTTACTTCCTTCTATACACATGTGTGCTCTTCAGGTGGCTGCAATTTAATAGTTAGTGCATGTGGTCATGTGTTTTTTTTTTTTCTTTTTTTTCTATTCTTTAGATTCTTCCCTTAGGATAATAGTCTGCAGTTTCATCCAAATTGTTGTAAAAGGCATTAAGTCATTCTTCATGGCTGAATAGTATTCCCTGGTATACTTATACGTAGTACCACATATTGTTAATCTGCTCATGAATTGATGGGCACCTGGGTTGATTCCACATGTTTGCAGTTGTGAATTATGTTGCAATAAAAATTTGAGTGCAAGTGTCTTTTTGATAAAATCACTTCGTTTTCTTTGGGTAAATACCCAGTAGCGGGATTGCTAGAACAAAGGGTAGGTTTACTTTTAGGTCTTTGAGGAATCTCCACATTGTCTTCCATAGAGATTGTACTGATGCAGTCCATCAACAGTGTAGAAGCATTCCTTTCTCTCTGCATCCATGCCAGCATCTGTTATTTTTGGACTTTTTAACAAAAGCCATTCTGATAGGGTAAGGTGATGTCTCATTGTGGTTTTAATTTGCATTTTCCTGATGATTAGTGAGTTTTTCTTGTCTTTTTTTTTTTTAGATGGAGTCTCACTATGTTGCCCTCAGTGGAGTGCCATGGCATCACAGCTCCCAGCAACCTCAAACTCTTGGGCTTAAGTGATTCTCTTGCCTAAGCCTCCCTGGTAGCTGGGACTACAGGTGCCATGCCTGGCTATTTGTTGTTGTTGTTGTTATTGTTGTTGCAGTTGTCATTGTTGTTTAGCTGGCCTGGGCCGAGCTTAAACCTGCCAGCCTTGGTACACGTGGCTGGCTCCACAGCATTGTGCTACAGGTGTCGAGCCGATTAGTGATTTTTTCTTTCTTTCTTTTTTTTTTTTTTTGGAGACAGAGTCTCAAGCTGTTGTCCTGAGTAGAGTGCCATGGCGTTACAGCTCACAGCAACCACAAACTCTTGGCCTTAAGCAATTCTCTTGCCTCAGCTTCCCAAGTAGCTGGGACTATAGGCACCCACCACAATGCCTGGCTATTTTTTTTTTGTTGCCGTCGCCTTGTTGTTTTTAGCTGGCTGGGCTGAGTTTGAACCCACCACCCTCAGTGTATGTGGCCCTGCTGACTGAGCTACGGGAGCCTCCCTAATTAGTGATTTTTTCATGTTTGTTGGCCTTTTGTCTGTCTTTTTTGGAAAAGCTTCTGTTCATGTCATTTGCCCACTTTTTGATGGGGTTGTTTGATTTTTTTTCTTGATGATTTGCTTGAGTTCCTTGTAGATTCTGCTTATTAGCCCTTTATCTCATGTATACCTTATGAGTATTTTCTCCCATTCTGTAGGTTGTCTGTCCTGTTGATTTTTTTCTTGACTGTGTAGCAGCTTTTTTCATTCAGTCAAGCCCCATTCATTTATTTTTGTTGTTGCTGTGATTGCCATTGGGGTCTTCTTCATAAATTCTTTGTCTAGGCAAATGTCTAGAAGAGTTTCTCCAACATTTTCTTCCAGAATTCTTATAATTTCATGCTTTGCCTTTAAGTCATTTATCCATCTTGAATTAATTTTTGTGAGTAGTGAGAGATATGGATCCTTTTTCATTCTTCTGTATGGTATGTGTCTTATCCAGTTTTCCCAGCACCAATTATTGAATACGGGTTCTTTCCCCCAGTGTGTGTTTTTGTCTGTGTTGTCAAAGATTTTTTGGCTTTTTGCAGATGGTTTTATATATGAGTTTTCTATTCTGTTCCATTGGTCTACATTTGTAATATGTACCATGTTGTTTTGGTTATGATAGCCTTATAGTATAGTTTGAAGTCTCATAATGTTACGCCCAGATTTATTCCTTTTGCTGAAGATTGCTTTGGCTGTTTAGGCTCTTCTGTGGTTCCAAATGAAGCATATAATTATTATTTTTTAGAACTGTAAAATGTGATGATGGTATTTTAATGGGGATTGCATTGAATCTGTGAATCACTTTGGCTAGTATGGACATTTTAACAATGTTGATTAACTGGTCCATGAGCATGATACATTTTTCCATTTGTTTGTATTCAGGAGTCTCTTGATAGAATCTTTGGGGTTTTCTAGGTATAAGATCATATCATCAACAAAAAGTGATAGTTTAACCTCTTCTTTCCTGATTTGAGTATCCTTAATTTCTTTTTCTTGCCTTGTTGCTCTGGCTAGGACTTTAAGCACTATGTTGAATAGAAGTGGTGACAATGGACATTCTTATCTTGTTCTGGTTCACAGTGGTAATGTTTTCAGCTTTTCCCCATTCAGGATGATGTTGGCTGTGTGTTTGTCATATATGGCTTTTATGATTTTTTTTTTTTTTTTTTTGAGACAGAGCCTCAAGCTTTCACCCTGGGTACAGTGCTGTGGCATCACAGTTCACAAAAACCTCCAACTCCTGGGCTCAAGTGATTCTCCTGCCTCAGCCTCCCAAGTCCAAGTAGCTGGGACTACAGGTGTCTGCCACAACGCCTGGCTATTTTTTGGTTGCAGCCGTCATTGTTGTTTGTCGGGATAGGCTGGATTGGAACCTGGCAGCTCAGGTGTGTGTGGCTGGCGCCTTAGCTGCTTGAGCCACAGGCGCTGAGCCTGTTTTTCTGTTTTTTTTTTTTTTGAGACAGAGTCTCAGTTTGTCGCCCTCGGTGAAGTGCTGTGGCGTCACAGCTCACAGCAACCTCCAACTCTTGGGCTTAGCCGATTCTCTTGCCTTAGCCTCCCGAGTAGCTGGGACCACATGTGCCTGCCACAACGCCTGGCTATTTTTTGTTGCAGTTTGGCCGGGGCCAGGTTTGAACCTGTCACCCTTGGAATATGGGGCTGGTGCCCTACTCATTGAGCCACAGGCACCTCCCTGTTTTTCTGTTTTTAATAGGGATGGGGTCTCACTCTTGGGTCTTGAATCTCTGACCTTGGGTAATCTATCTGCCTTGGTCTCCCAGAGTGCTAGGATTATAGGTGTGAACCATTGCACCTGGCCAAGATAATTTTATTACAAATTAAAAATAATAACTTTATTAATCAAAATTGCCAATATCAAAAAGGGAGCGGATAGAGAGTTTTGTTTTCAAAAATGTCAACTTCGTAAAAGGTAAAGGCTGTGTGTGGAAAAGTTCTCTGTTGGCGGGTATGATGGCTCACACCTATAATCCTAGTATTTTGGGAGGCTGAGGTAGGTAGATTTCTTGAGCTTGTGAGTTCAAGGCCAGCCTGAGCAAGAGAGAGACCCTGGTCTCTACTGAAAATAGAAAAAGTACCTGGCATGGTGGCAGGTGCCTGTATTCCCATGATATACTTAAGAGGCTGGGAGGATCATTTGAGCCCAAGAGTTTGAGGTTGCTATGAGCTATGACAACATGGCACTCTACCCAGAGCACCGAGGTGAAACTGTCTTAAAAAAAGGAAAAAAAAAGGCTCGACGCCTGTGGCTCAACGGGCTAAGGTGCAAGCCACATACACCTGAGCTGGCGGGTTTGAATCCGCCAAACAACAATGACGGCTGCAACCAAAAAATGGCCGGGCATTGTGGTGGACGGCTGTAATCCCAGCTACTTGGGAGGCAGAGGCAGGAGACTCGCTTGAGCCCAGGAATTGGAGGTTGCTGTGAGCTGTGATGCCACCGCACTCTATCCAGGGTAACAGCTTGAGGCTCTGTCTCAAAAAAAAAAAAAGAGTTCTCTATTATGGGAGATTAAAGAGACATAATAACTAAATGTAATACCCAGCCCTCCAATGTACTGTGCTGGAAGGGAGAAACTGTTCTGAAGAATGTTATTGGATCATCTGGCAAAACTGGAATGTGTAGAATTCACTGAAGCTGATAGCTGGTAACTGTGCCGTCATTGTATCTGAGAATATTCCTTTCATAGAAATAGATCGCCCCTCAAATGATTAAAAAAAACACAATGTGTGTGTATATTATATCATGTCGTACATCTTATCATATTATATTGAGAAGAAGAGAGAGAAAGAGAGCCAATGATAACAGCAAATATGGTAAGCTTTTAACAGTAGATAAATCTGAATTTTGGGAAACTACACGAGTATTCTTTGTTCTGTTTTAGTTCTTACAGTTTTTTTTTTTTAAGTTTGAATTAAGTTCTAAATAACAAGTAAAATGAACACGTGAACCCAGCTTACGTGTGAACCAAGAAGTACTTGTCCGCTTTGCTTGAAGTATTTTTAGTTTGTAATTAGAAAAAGACATAATTATTAAAAAAAAAAATCCTTATATTTAGGAAATTTGTGCAGGAAAAATAACTTTAATATGAGCTTGAAACTAATGACTCCTTCTTTTTCTTACTGGACTATTATTTTTGTAACCTGTTTTTCCAAGAGTTGAGGTTTCCTAGGGTCCTAGGTGCAAGACAGGTGGTGTAATTGTTTCATGTGTATATAGGGATCTTTTTTCTCCCTCCCAGAGTTATAAGTAGGACATAGGACTTTTAAAAAATGTAACATGCATGCATTATTACAGTGTTAGGTTAGACCTTGACTGTGGTCAATAAATAGCTGGATATTAAGAGAATGATGAGGCTTGGCATCTGTGGCTGAGTGGGCTAAGGCGCCAGCCACATACACCAGAGCTGGCAGGTTGGAATCCAGCCTTGGGTCTGCCAAACAACAATGACAGCTACAACCAAAAATGGCCGGGTGTTGTGGCGGGCGCCTGTAGTCCCAGCTACTTGGGAGGTTGAGGCAAGAGAATCACTCGAGCCCAGGAGTTGGAGGTTGCTTTGAGCTGTGATGCCACAGCACTCTACCCAGGGCAACAGCTTGAGGCTCTGTCTTGGAAAAAAAAAAGAAAGAAAAAAAAAAGAGAGAAAATGACGATTTTGGAAGAAAAAATTCAACAGGTATTTACTGTGCACCGCTGGGCAACTAGTTCTCTACCAGGCACCTAGATTTAGCAGTGAACAAAATCAAGTTTTGACCTTGAGAAGCTTGAAGATCATTCTGATAATAAATCTAGGGTTGCAATTCTCAAATATGTACTGTGAATCCCCCTACCTATGTCAGGCTGAGATTCATGTTAAATTTATTTCATTAAAAAATTTTGTTTGGGCTTGGAGCCTGTGGCTCAAGTGGCTAAGGCGCCATCCACATACACCTGAGTTGGCAGGTTAGAATCCAGGCTGGGCCTGCCAAACAACGATGGCTGCAACCAAAAAATAGCTGGGTGTTGTGGCAGGTGCCTGTAGTCCCAGCTACTTGGCAAGTGGAGGTCTTGAGCCCAGGCATTGGAGGTTGCTGTGAGCTGTGATGCCACAGCATTCTACCCAGGGCGACAGCTTGAGGCTCTGTCTCAAAAAACAAAAAACAAAAAACAAAAAAACATTTTGTGTGTTTTCACATACTGTAAGAGATTGGCTTTTTGTAGCCCTTGCCCTTGAAAATGGAAATATCTTGTGAAGGTAGTTAGAGCCTTTGAGCCCAATCTTTTAGATTCTTGCCTGCCTCACATATATTATCTGCAAACTTGGTGTTAGGGCCAAAAGAATTGAAATAAGTAGCGTCTGCCCCGAAAGTCTTTCTGACCCCTTTCCCTCACTTTCGTCTGAGGCCATGGAGTATCTGCAAGCACAACTTGGCTCAGCGCCCTTTGGGGAACTCCAGGCTAGAGCTAGAGACTGTGCACCAAGCTGGTAACAAGAAATTCTGGCCCCTACCTGGCCCTGAAGAAGTGGATCTTGGAATGTCGGAAATTGCATATCTGGGCTATTCTGTCTCTCCAGCTCACTTTACACATCCAGGAGATGTGTAACCTGTAAACAGCAGCCTTGAGTATGGAGAAAACAAAAGTACTCGGCAGTCAGAAGAAGACTTGGCACCAACAGAGTGCTTTAGAGCTGCTGACCTTTCAGAGCCGTGATGAACCAGGGAGACGAGAGTCCAGCCCCCTCTCTGGACAGAAGGAAGCTGGGGAGAGGCGTGGGGTCACAACTCCTGAGTCCTGCCCCAGGCTCTTCCCTGTCCTGCTTTTTCACCCTGCAGAAGTTAAAGACCACACACATAGCTTCTGTAATTATACCATGACAACACAACAAAAAGACCAGACTGACATTCCCTGACCACAGAGACTAATATTAACTAAGCACGGGGACTGTTGTGCACTGTTCCAGGTACTTTAGATCCAATTTTTACCAATTAGTCGTAACATTCTTATGAGCTGTATATTATTAACTCCATTTCACAGAAAAGGAAACCAAGGCCCAAGATCACACAGGACAAAATTTCTGTGTTCTTCCCCCTCGACACTTAAATTACACGTAGATGCAATTGAAAATCGGTTAGAAGATAATCTACCAACGATGAATTAACTTTAAGCATCCCACCCCCATCTCAGTTATGAAGAACAAAACTACAAGCAATCCAAAACAGGTGACTCAACATTAAACCTGACAATGCCCCCAAATCAAATTCTAATGCTTATTCTTGTTTTTAAATGAATTGCAATTCACCTCTACACAAGCTTTAGTTCTCTTTCACTTCCACACTCACCCTCACGGGGAAGAGAAGTGAGGGTCTCCAAAGCCAGGCTGAGGGTACTCAGGAAGCCGGGCACCCACGACTGGGTCTGTGTATCTATTTATATATCATTTTGCAGACTGAAGTTCAGTGTGGCCATCAAATTGGCCACACTCTTGGTGGCAAGCCTTGATGTTGTGTTTTTTCTTTCTATAATGTCATTCCATTAGCAGTGTTTCCTGTAGAAGTATTTATGGGAAACCTGTATGTACCCAGCAGAGATGCTTGGGTAAAGAATTCTTATACTCGAGGCATTATAACCTAATAGAGTTTTTAGGGAAGAATGAAGTTCATGTTTGTTATCCTTTGATAATGCTAAAAATTGCAATATTATGAAGAGCTGTGAACTCATATGAGGTTCAGGGACATCTCTGATTTTAACACATGGGTACTGGTTATCCCGCCTGACTTAGGGAAAGGTGATGGTTTTTAAACAGTGCATTTAGATACCCCGAACCCTCTGGATCCTGCATCGTATGGCTGCACGGTGGAAGCTTCTATACCTCATATCTGCAAGCTGTTTCACACTATTGTTATGTGTAAGTAGATAGGAAACATTGCCTAACACGGGTTATTTCTGATCTTGAGGTCTTGTGGTTTAGAGCTTGCTTTTAGCAAACGATCACTGGAAGGAGGGTCCCTGGGTTGACCCTGAACTTTCTTTGGAACAGAAATAAAGAATTTTAAAATAAGTGATGTTCTAATAGATTAGAATATACTATGCTTTGTGGACATCAGACTTCTTTGGGAGAGGCCTGTGTGTGTGTGTAAATGTCCATGTGTATATTTTCTCAGATTCCTGACTTAGCAGGTGTTTCATAAATCTGTAGCAGTGCTGTGCAGGTTGGGTACACTAGGCATGGAAAACATGATGTTTTCTGTATTTTTTAATGGCTCATCTTGTGCAGTCTTAGAAGGGAGTGGCTGTGAATAGCAGGTTCAGGAATGTAGGATTGTGTTGTCAGAATCTGAACCCTGGTCTGGGGCAAGGGAGGGGAGCCCGTGGACACCCTAGGTGCTGTTTTGCTGGATTGCTCTTGCTGGCGAGAAGTGAATTTGGCCGGAGGAGTGGCCGGAAGGCTGCCTGATTGTTTGGGTGATAAATGCATTTGTCATGGGAGACTGCTTGTTTTTTAAATAGACATAAAAATATCAGAGGAAACTGATTCGCACACGAATGTCATGAACCTTGGTGATCTTAGATTGTTTATCTGTGAGCTCGTTTGGTTGTTGGAGAGCTTAGTCCTGAGGCACGTGAGAAGGTGAGCGCCCTGACTCTCTGCAGGGGGGAGTCCTCAGCCTCCTGTCCCGGTGCTGTGGGAAGCCCTGCACCTCTCCAAAGGCTTTCAGAGAGGATTCTTGTCCTCTCAGCCCTGGTTGTAGTATTTTTCCCATGCCTTCACAAGTAATGATTGCAAGTACTCCTGGCAGCTGACCTGGGCTGTGTACCAAAATAGGGACTGTGATCTCAAGAAAGTTAGAAAAAAAATCACCTTGAGTCTGGTCCCCCAGTTCAGGAGCGGCTTTGGTGGTGTACAGTGATGATGTTCTGTGCTCTCAGGGGATAACCTTCCCTTACTTGATAGGAGCTGAGACTTTCTTAAAGTCCTTGTCAAATCTCTACATTCACTTTAGCCAACTGAATAAATACTGAATTAATGGGAAGTGTTTCTTCAATTGGAAGAGTTGCCTTTCAGTGTTAATATTTTGGGATTTGGGGAATGGAAATGTGGTAGTTTTCCTCTTGGTTAGCTTGCAAACAACCTTCATAGGACTCTCTGAAATTAATTTTAAAAAAACCAAAGCCTTTGTCAAAGAGCCTTGAGATAACCAAATGAACTTGACCCAGACACAAGGGCACTTTAATGCTTTGTTTACATAATGAGGAACATACTTTCATAAGTTTGTGAGAAGAAAGGAGAACAGTTTGAATCATTTTTCTGTTGTTGGAGATTATAATGAATGTTCCACCTCCTCGCCTGCTGTTTCTGTGGCCTCTCTGACCACGTCTTCTTAAGGTGCTGGAGATAGGCCAGTGGCTGTGGGAAGAAGGTGCTGGTTGGCAGAGGGGTTATGGCTTCAGTTCTTACTCCCAGAGCACTTTGCTGAATGTAAACAACCAGCTGTCAAAGTAACAAAGCCCGGGTACAGGATGACAGGGCAGGAGATTGAGTTTTAGGCACATGGCCAGTGTTTAATCAATCATGCCAACATAATTAAATCCTGCTAATGACTGAACACTGCAGTATGCTGCAGCTTCCTGGTTAGTGAAAACATCTCTGTGACAAGGGATCCACGCACCTGACCTTCAGGGAGAGGCCATGAGAGATCCCTGCCTGGGACTCTCCCAGACCTTCCCCTGTGTCTGTCTTCTATTTGGCTGTTCCCAAGTTGTATCCTTTAGAACAAAACTGTACTCTTGGGCTGGGTGTGATGATTCACACAAGTAATCCTAGCACTCTGGGAGGCCGAGGCAGGAGCATCCCTTAAGTGCAGGAGTTCAAGATTAGCCTGAGCAAGAGTGAGAACCCCGGTCTCTACTAAAAAATAGAAAAATTAGCTGGCAGTTGAGGCCAGCAGCTGTAGTCTCAGCTGCTCTGGAGGAGTTCGAAGTCACCGTGACCTCGGCTGATGCCATGGAACTTTAGCCTGGGCAATAGATTGAAACTGTCTCAAAAAACAAAAAGCAAATGGACAAACTGTACTTGTATGTGTAACAAAAACCAAGAAACAAATCCTCTCTCTTTTGTAAGGTAGACCTATAGGTGTGGCAGGAACTTGCCTTTCAGGTGTTTGTTCTCAGTGGCACATGGGAAGGGTAGGATGTCCTCTCTTTGGAAGTAGTAGCAGGATGAAAAAGCTCAAGAGATGCTTTCACAGATTGTGATGGGGAAGCTGAGAATCAGGTACATGATTTATCCTGCTGTGTGCACTGGTGTGCAGCATGCTGGAGAAGCTGCACCTTCAGCAGGGGCTCCCCAGTATTTTGTGGTTCTAGTCTATTGTAAATACGGCTTGAACCATGGCTAAGTTAGCAGCAGTTGCAGCCCGATTACCAGGACTGTATTACACTCTCGTGGTTCTTGCACTCTCTGGCTCTCCTGCTTTGTTTAATGTGTTGTGAGGCCTTAACCTTGTATGTTCTGGTGAACACAGTGACATTTCACTATGCCTTTCACCCTTTCTTGACAGCTGCTTATACACCCCTGTCCTATTCATGCCTCATCCGGCACGTCCCACAAATGCCATCATGTACGTGGTGTTGCAGGCTGTAGCACCTTAACCTACATTTGACACCTCTGTGAAGGGCTCGTGACATGCTGCTGTGAGCTGCACACTGGTGAAAACCAAGGAGACTAGTCTTCAGAAATTGGGGGCAACTGTTTGGTTAAAGAAATTTATTTTATCATCCTACCCCTCTGGGAGGCTAAGGTGGGTGAATTACTTGAGCTCAGGAGTCCAAGACCAGCCTGAGCAAGAGGGAGACCCTATTTCTACTAATAATACCTGGGGGGCTTGGTGCCTGTAGCACAGTGGTTACGGCGCCAGCCATGTGCACTAAGGCCGGCCAGTTCGAGCCCAGCCTGGGCCAGCTAACCAATAATGACAACTGCAACAAAAAAATAACTGGGCATTGTGGTGGGTCCCAGTTACTTGGGAGGCTGAGTCAAGAGAATCACTTAAGGCTCAGCGCCTGTGGCTCAATGGGCTAAGGCGCCAGTCACGTACACATGAGCTGGCGGGTTTGAATCCAGCCCGGGGCCCGCCAAACGACAATGACGGCTACAACCAAAAAATGGCCAGGTGTTGTGGCGGGTGCCTGTAGTCCCAGCTACTTGGGAGGCGGAGGCAGGAGCCTCGTTTGAGCCCAGGAATTGGAGGTTGCTGTGAGCTGTGATGCCACAGCACTCTATCCAGGGTGACAGCTTGAGGCTTTGTCTCAAAAAAAAAAAAGAGAGAATCACTTAAGCCCAAGAGTTGGAAGTAGCTGTGAGCTGTAATGCCACGGCACTCTACTGAAGGCAACACAGTGAGACTCTGTTCTCCGCATCCCCCCCCCCGAAAAAAAAATACCCAGGGGTTTGGTGCTATCTGTAGTTTCTTGGGAGGCTGAGGCAAGAGGATCAACTAAGCCCAAGAGTTTGAGGTTGCTGTGAGCTATGATCCCACAGCATGTTTCCCAGGGTAACAGAATGAGACTCTGTCTCCAAAAAAAAAAATAAATAAATAATTTAAAGCCTGAACAATAAAATTTCAGATAGTCCAAAAGTCCATTTTTGTTTGATGTACGAGATTATCTATCACAAGGGCTGGCTGTTCTTGCGAGTGAAACATAACAACACCGTTAGCAGAGTATCATTTAGCAAGACCAGTTTTGGTCCTGATTTAGTTATTTATATTAGAAAATAAATGTAATGATACTTTGTTATGGTTTTAGAAATACATGTCAATTGTAAAAAATTAGAAAACTAATGGAAAAAGAAAAGCCCATAATCCCACAGTTAACCTTTTTGTATCAGTTTCCCAATTTTATCCATGAATTTCAGGTATATAACTGAGCTTATAGTGTATATGCAGTTTTGTGTCATTTTTATTTTACTTCATTAGTAATGCATTATAATAGCATTATAATGCTGTAGTCTGAATGTTTGTGCCCTCCCCAATTCATGTGTTGAAACATAATCACCAACATAATGATGTTAGGAGGTGGGGGTCTTTGGGAGGTGATTAGGTCATGAAGGTGGACACCAAATTTGCCTGTGTTTTTATTTTGGAACAGTGGGAAAAAAGTTTCTGTTGTTGATAAGGCACCCAGACTAATGGTGTTTGTTGTAGTAGCCCATATAGACTAAGCAAGGCCCATTAGAAAATGCACCACAAATGTATTTTGGGTGCTTGTGTGTGATTTATCCCACAGCTCACCAGAGTTCTGCATTGACACCTGCGTCCTGTGGTCCCCCACCCCACATGCTATGCTACCCAGGGAGCCTGGGGGATGCCGACACAGAGGCCTCATTTTGGCTTCGTTGTTTCTGTGCTCATTCCTGATCCTTGGCACCTGCCTGGGAGTGGGTTTGAGCCTCCTGTTTTGCAGGAGGACATTGAGACTGGGAGAGGTGGTCTACTGCACTCCCTGTGCCTCAACCGTTCGATGCTTGGTGTTAGACTGCTCAGGCTTGCTCATGAAGTCGTGCAGTGAGAGATAGCAAAGTCTTGTTCTTTATATCATATCATCAGTGCTCTAATGGGATGGTTAAAAATATTTACATATTGATGAATTTGAGACTCTCCTTTCTGTTGGTTGGTCCAAAGTATCCATAGCACCTGTTGTGGTTTGAAAGTTTATGTCTCCTCTGAAATTCATGTGTTGAAATTCATGGGCTATATGATAGTATTAAGAGGAACTCATGTGTTGAAACTTCATTGCCGTGATAGTATTTTTCTTTTCTTTTTTTTTTTTTTTTGAGACAGAGCCTCAAGCTGTCACCCTGGATAGAGTGCTGTGGCATCACAGCTCACAGCAACCTCTAATTCCTGGGCTCAAGCCAGTATCTTGTATTTTGGGTGCTTGTGTGCACCCAAAGTAGCTGGGACTACAGGCACCCGCCACAAGGCCCGGCCATTTTTTGGTTGCAGCCGTCATTGTTGTTTGGCGGGCCCAGGCTGGATTTGAACCTGCCGCTCAGGTGTACATGGCTGGCGCCTAAGCCTGTTGAGCCACAGGTGCCGAGCCGATTGCCGTGATAGTATTAAGAGGTAGGGCCTTTCTAGCATTCGGGGAGGCTGAGGCAGGTGGATCACTTGAGCTCAGGAGTTGGAGACCAGGCTAAGCAAGAGTGAGACTTCATCCCTACTAAAAATAGCTAGGTGTTGTGGCGGGCACCTGTAGTCCCAGCTACTTGGTAGGCGGAGGCAAAAGGATCACTTGAGCCCAGGAGTTTGAGGTTGCTGTGAGCGATGATGCCACTGCACTCTATCCAGGGTGACAGAGTGAGGCACTCTATCCAGGCCGTGTCTCAAAAAAGAAAAAAGAGGTGGGGCCTTTAGGTGGTGATTAAGTCTTGAGGGTAGAGCCCCTATGCATGAGAATGTGTTGTGTCTTATAAAAGGGCAGGCCGATTCTTTTTGTCCCTTGTACAATGTGAAGGTATGGAGTTGGTTCCCACCAGAGAGCATTGAAGCATCATCTTAAGCAGAGAGTAGCTTATACCAGACACCAAACCTGCCAGCAGAACTGAGAAAAAATTTCTGTGGTCTGTAAATTAGTCTGTGGTGTTTTGTTATAGCAGCACAATGGACTAAGACTGTCTTCTAGTGATGTATTTTATTTATTTATTTATTCTTTTATTTATTCATTTATTTTATTGAGACATGGTCTTTCTCTGTCTGCCAGACTGGAGTGCAATGGCATGATCATAGCTCACAGCAGTCTCACCTTCCTGGGCTCAAGTGATCCTCCTGCCTCAGCCTCCATAGTAGCTGGGACTACAGGTACACATCACTGCATTCAGCTACTTTTTTTTTTTTTTGTAGAGATGGAGTTTGGCTACATTGCCCAGGCTGGTCCGAAACTCCTGGCTTCTAGTGATCCTCCTACCTTGGCCTCCCAAAGTGCAGAGATTACAGGCATGAGTCACTGTGCCCAGCCAGCATTGCTTTTTTCCCATCTGTTAGGCTGTTAGAGATGTTGATTGTAGCTTTGTAAGGGAAATATGATGATCACTTTTAATTGCCTCCTTGGTAGAAATAGCCCTGGGGGATGTTCAGAACTTACCTTACTACAAGTGATGTAGTGTGTAGACCTATCAGACACCTTATGCCTTTTTAGGACAGTATTCTTATTTGCTTACCCTGAATTTTCACTCTGTCTCTTCTTATGGAATATGAATTCATTGTTGAAGAGCAGCCCCCAACGGGCAGGAGTTAAGGGTGAATGTTTATATCCTTCTCTTCATGTTTTGCAATTGAATCTCATGTGTGGCGTGGTGGGGGGGTTGGAGGTGATTAGGTCATGAGTATAGAGCCCTAAGGACTGGGAGTAGTCCCTTTATTAAAGAGAACCCAGAGAGCTTCCTCACCCTCTTTTGTCCATGTGAGGACACAATGAGGAGTTGGTAGTCTGCCGTACAAGAGAGGACCCTCAACAGAACCTGACCCTGCTGGGACCCTGCTCTGGGGTGTGCATGCTCTCCACCACTGTTTTTCAACCTTTTTTAATCTCACGGCAGACTTGAACCTGTAGTTCAACTTCCATGGCACACTTAAGATATGTTAATTAACAAAAATGAGTGAAAATAGAATATGCTGAATTGTGCTTTGAACTTCTTTTGAAAATAATTTAATTAATGGTCTTTAAAAATTTTCACGGACCACCTCAGATCCTCTCACGGCACACCAGAGTGCTGCTGCAGACTGGTTGAAAATCACTGCTCTAGACAGTGAAAAATAACTTTCTCTTGCTATTAGCTACCTATTCTCTGATGCCTCGTAAGAGATGGCAGCCCGAATGGACTCCCGTTTGCTTGGCTGAGTAAGAGAGTCAAGTCAAGGTTCAGCTTGCAGAAATACAGCCTGGCTGCTCCCCGTTGGTAGGGTAGTGGACCCGACAACCGCAGGTGCCAGGAGGGTGCTCCTCTCAGAAGGGCTTTTCCTCCTGAAGGACCTGGGAGTGTAGCTGATGGCTGCCCAGGGCTGTCCCTGAGTTCAAGGATCTGTGTGATGACACAGAAGTAGGAAGTGCAGATATTTTCAGAGGAGGCCTTGTTTCCCCCTCTGGTGAAGTGACTGCCCTTGGGTCACACTGGCTCAGACTCTGTTGGGCCTGCCAGGACTCCTGCTGCTTTGAAGACCCATCCTACTGCTCCAGTTCCCTTGTAGAACACGAGGGTCCGTGTAGAAGTGCTGGCTGTTGTGGTAGGAGAGGCTGCTTTGGGGACACCTTCCCTGGATGTGAATGCCTCTGCCTTCCTCATTCATTTGCTGTGTGACCTCCTCCCTGCCAACCAGCCTCCCTGAGCCGCAGGGATAGCGCTGTGCCCACCTCCAGGGTGGCAAGGCTTCAATGGTCATGTTTATCTCAGTCCCTGGCACATGTCAGGTGTCTCTTACATGTTAGGTAATGATGGCAGGGGCTTGAAATATCATCTTGTAATTTGTGAGTTCAATATTTCTGAACAGCTGAAAAGAGCTAAGGCATTAAAAAAAAACTCCCTGCCATGGGCTGCGTGTGGTGGCTCATACCTACAATGCTAGCACTCTGGGAGGCTGAGGCAGGAGCTTGATACCAGCCTGAGCAAGACAGAGAGCCCTGTCTCTATTAAAAAAGAAAAACTAGCCCGGTGTGGTGGCGGGCATCTTTGGTCCCAGCTACTCGGGAGGCTGAGCCAAGGAGGATCGCTTGAGTCCAGGAATTTGAGGTTGCCATGAGCTAGGCCGATGCCATGGCCATGGCACTTTTGCCTGGGCAACAGAATAAACAAACAAACAAACAACCCTTTCCCCCCCACAATGATTGCTGAACCTGTAGTAATAGTGTTCAGCCTTTAAGCTATAAGGTGTCATTGCCCTGTTCAGATGTGTTTCCAGCATGCAAGCGTGCATACGTCTGTGCATGAACCCTCGGAGCATCTTCTTTCTGACGTTCCTGCACCCTTAGCCCAGGCCCTGGGAGATGGTTGTGAGCCAGCTGTTGTTAAGGTCAGTTGCAGATGGGGTCCTTGAGGCTCCTCAGAGCTTTGCTGGGACTTTATTTCTTGTCCACTATTTCTGCTTCAAGGTCAAGCCTGAAACCGACATTCTTACATGGGCCTTCTATTCCTTTGCATTTAGTTATAAATATTTGACTAATGAGACTGATGGTGGCTTCTTCCTAAATGCAGTTTGGCTTATTCTTACCTGTACTTTATGTTCTAGGCAGATTTTAACAGGTGGAGGCATCAGATAACGCAGGCCCTTGCTTAGTTGTGCAAATAGTAAGGTCGACGCAGTGGTTGCAGGCTTGTCTGCAGGAAGAGCCTGGAGATCTGTGCTCAGCCAGGACTGAGAGCCAGCACAGCAACCACAGCTCAGCCTTACGTGTGTGTGGGGAGACAAAGGTCAAGTCCCAGGAGGGGCATCTGAGTTGGGAGCAGCAGTTGAGATGGTGGAAGGATCAGGACGCTCCTCAAGGGTGTCCTGGGCCAGGCCAGGAGGGTGGGTCTTCATGCCACCCTGTGACCTGGTCTGCAGAGGTGGCTATCAGGCAATAGAGTGTCCCTGTTGCTCCCACCTTGCTGTCAGCTGTGGCAGGAGTCAGGGTCCTTCTCCGCACTGTGGGGACACACCCCTGAGGAAGGCTCGGGGAGGCTGGAATTCCCGCCCGTCCTGGGCTAGCCTGGGTTATTTCCTCTGGTCTGTGGGGTGGGGCATCTTCATTCCCATCCCCTTGTTTTGTCTTGTCCGTGTGTGACCAGCGGGAGGAATTATTGCCCTCATTTTGCAGATAAGAAATCTAAGGCTCAAATGAAATGAAGGATGTGTCCACAGAAGTGGTCATTGTCCTTTCAAGGACCTGCTGTGGGGGAAGCATCTGGGAAGTGGGCTGGACTCAGTGGGTAAAGAAGGAAGGAGTGGCCCACTTCTCTGTGCCCCTCAAGGTGATCAGGGCTAGAGAAATGAAACAGCAGCTCAGGGGCCAACACGGAATGGGGTCGGGACAAGAGAAGGTCCTAGAGCAGTTCAGGGCCTGGCCACACGGAGCCCCGGGGGGCCTGTGGCAGCACCCCAGACCCCTGCCCTTGGAGGAGACCTGGGGAGTCAATAATGTAGTTGGACCCAGAAGGAAGGGAATCAGTAACCAGAAGAGGAGGCTCTCATCTCTTCCGAGCTCTGCAGGAAGGGAGACCATTGGGTAGAGCCAGGACATTTAGGGTGGAAAAGGAAGTGTGGGCTCCCAAGGCAGCAGGAAGCTGGGTGCAGGTGACTGAGTGAAACCCTCTCAGTGTGGCTTGAGTCCTGCTGTCTTGTTCCCCTTTCACCATAGGCTGTCAGGGGCTTCACATGGGTGGGGGCTTCCTAGGGAGCAGGGGGGACTCAGTAGTGGGTTTCTGCAGAATTGCTGCTGGAAAACAGGCATTGCCAGTGGCTCTCTGCCACTTTGTGTAAGGGAATCACCTGGGGAGACTTAAAAATTCCCCAACCTACCCAGCAGAACCTGAGGCTCCGGAGGTGGGGCCTGGGGGCCCCCCACCATGTTGCCAGGCAGCAGTGAGGACCAATCCTCAAGTGGAAGTGAGCCCAGCCCTCACTCTGTGACTGAAGGTGACTGTGACAAGAGCAGCCTTAGCTATTTCAGGAACTCGAGCACATCAGCACTGTGTTCACGAGGAGGGAGTCGTGCAGAGCAGACAGCCCTGGGAGAGGCTGGGTCTCCCGGCCCCTTCCACACGGAGACACTCCCGGGAGCTCACCTTTCTGAAGGTTAAAAAAAAGTTTTGCCACATAAACAGCTGGCATTGACTTTGAATGTGTGAGCCTTCTCCCTGAGTTTGTTTTTTGCTGGACTGAAGTCATTGACAAGTCAGGGCAATAGTAAAATAAGTAGCAAAGTTGGTGAATAGAAATTGTCTGTGAGGCTTGGCGCCTGTAGCTCAGTGGTTAGGGCTCAGCCACATACACTGGGGCTGGCGGGTTCAGAGTCCAGCCTGGCTTGGGTCTGCTAAACAACAATGACAACTACAACAAAAAAATAGCTGGGCGTTGTGGCAGGTGCCTGTAGTCCCAGCTACTTGGGAGGCTGAGGCAAGAGAATCACTTAAGCCCAAGAGTTGGAGGTTGCTGTGAGCTGTGATGCCAGGCACTCTACTGAGGGCAACATAGTGAGACTCTGTCTCCAAAAAAAAAAAAAAAAAAAAGAAAGAAAAAGAAAAGAAATTGGCTGTGAAATCTTCTTTGGGCCAAGAAAGACTGGGTGAGATGACCAGTCTGTTTTGGGAGGTTTTGGAGAGCCATTTCTCTATATATTCAAAGCTCTCTCACTCCCTCTGTGTGGAAAAGAGCCAGTGGCTGAGCTGGGCAGTGTATTATTAGTTTCTAAGGGCTGCCATAAGAAAGTGCCTCCAACCTGGTGGCTTACACAACAGTTCAGGGGCTCTAGATGTCCAGAATCAGGTTGTCAGTGGGTCACGCTCCTACTGAAACCTGTGGAGAATTCTTTGTCTATCCCTGGCTTCTGGGAGTTCATCAAGGCTGCATAGCTGTGTCTGTGTTGGTCACCTTGTGGTGTCCTCCGGGGCGTCTGTGTGTTCCGTGGCCGTCTTCTCTGGAGGACACTAATCACACTGGGTTAAAGCCTTACCCTACTCCAGATGACCTTATCTTAACTAACATCACATTTTATTCCTCTTAGTTAACATTAACTAACAATGACCCTATGTTTAAATAAGGTTGTATTTTGAGGTGTGGGGTGTAGGACTTCGGCCTGCCCTTTTTAGAGGAATATAATCTGGCCAGGTGTTCTGCATGCTAGTCCCCATGCAGACGTATGTGACAGGCACAATTGGCCAGGTGAGGAAGCTGAGGCTGACAGAAGTGAAGTTGTTTATCAGAGTCAGAGTTGGAACCCAGGACTCTGGGACTCTAGGGAAGCATACAACTTCCCCAGGGTAGACCAGCTCCCTGTGGAATGGAGTCTATAAGTCTTTTGGGCCTTCTCAAAGCATTGGGGTCCCTGCCCAGCTTTAGCAAACCTGTTGAACTCTGGACCTGGCTTTCTTGCCTCTTCACCCCAAACCAGAAGGAAACATGGATACATGAAATTTGTTTGATTTCGTGAGGTGGTGAGTTTAAGTGGAGATTTTTCTGATATTTTTTATTTCTATTTTTACAGCTGTAACAACTTGAGCTTCTCTTTGAATAAATAGAAGCTTTTTTATTTTATTTTATTTTATTTTATTTTTTGAGATAGAGTCTTACTTTGTCACCCTTGGTAGAGTGCTGTGTAATCACAGCTCACAACATTCTTGAACTCTTGGGCTCAAGCAATCCTCTAGCCTCAGCCTCCCAAGTAGCTGGGAATACAGGTGGCTGCCACAATGTCCGACTGATCAAGCCCAGCTCTTGATCAGGCTGGTCTCCAACTTCTGAGCTCAAGCGATCTACCTTCCTCGGCTGCCCAGAGTGGTGGGATAACAGGCGTGAACCACCACCCGGCATAATACAAGCTTTTTAGGGCTGAGCTAATCAATATCTTGCTGAAATGTTGCTGAATGTTGCTTTTATGTCATCAACCTTATCTGATAAGAACCCCACCATGTTCTTTCTGGTGGCTGGTCTTTCCTGCATTCATGAAAGAGCCAGGTTATGTAGTCACCTGGTGCCATCATTACCATTGCACCTGTTCCTGCAGAATTAATGTCAGAACACTTTGCAGACAAGGTGTTGAGCACTGGCTTGCCTCAGGGATTCAGTGTTTTGAAGGCTGCAACAACTTTCACTAAATGCAAGTGTTTGAACAATTAGATTTCTTTCTTTCCCTCTGCCCCACCTCCCAGAATCTTGCTCAGTCACTCTGGGTAGAGTGCTGTGGTGGAATTATAACTCACAGCAACCTCAAATTCTTGAGCGTGAGCAATCCTTCTGCTGCAGAAGGTAGCTGAGACTACAGGCATCCGCCACAATGCCCAGCTAGTTTTACTAGAGATGGTGTCTCACTCTTGCTCAGGCTGGTCTTAAACTCCTGAGCTCAAGTGATCCTACTGCCTCAGCCTCCCAGAGTGCTAGGATTACAGGCGTGAGCCACTGTGCCTGGCCAAACAATTAGATTTCAAGATCAGAATTCCCAGTAGAAAATTCCTCATGATAAAGAGACGTCTGTGAGTCTGAGAAGTAAATCGCTCCTGCTGTGGCTTCTCCACTCCAGCTTATTAAATTTTAATTTTGTATGATTTTTTTCTAATTACTGGGTCCACGTTTATTTTTTTCCCATAGAGTCTCTGCCTGCAGATATTGGCAGAGATGCATCTTGGGGTCAAAAGGACAGATTTT
>CAUYRH010028406.1:0-14101 GCA_963574655.1 Perodicticus potto
GGCGCCTGTAGTCCCAGCTACTTGGGAGGCGGAGGCAAGAGACTCGCTTGAGACCAGGAATTGGAGGTTGCTGTGAGCTGTGATGCCACAGCACTCTATCCAGGGTGACAGCTTGAGGCTCTGTCTCAAAAAAAAAAGAAAGAAAAAAAAAAAGAAAATAATTAATGATCTTTAAAAATTTTCATGGTATATCTAACACCCTCTCAGGGCACACCACTGTGTCATGGCACACTGGTTGAAAATCACTGGTCTAGCTGTAAACTACTGGACTCTCAATGCATTCAGATGGTTCTGGCACAATTGGATAACCACATGAAAAAGAATGGATTTGGACCATCGCTTCATACCGTATCTAAAAATCAACTCAAAATGGTTCAAAGAGCTAAATGTAAAAGATAATACTAGAAACCCCTTAGGAGAAAACAGGGATAAATCTGCTTGTATTTGGCAAGATATTCTTTAAAAGGACACTGAAAGCACTAACAACAAAAGAACAACCAGACAAATTATACTTTACAAAAATGAGTAACTTTTATACTTGAGGAGTAACTTTTGTACACCATTAAGAAATTGAAAAGATAACCTACAGAATGGGAGAAAATATTTGCAAGAAATATATTTGATAAGGGACTTGTACTAGAATATATAAAGAACTCTTACAACCCAATAATAAAAAGACAACACAATTCAAATATAGGCAAAGGGCTCAGCACCTGTAGCACAGGTTACAGCACCAGCCACATACACCATGGGTGGCAGATTCAAACCCAGACCCAGCCAGCTAAACAACAAGGACAACCGCAACAGAAAATAGCTGGGTGTTGTGGTGGGCACCTGTAGTCCCATCTACTTAGGAGGCCGAAGCAGGAGAATCACTTAAGCCCAGGAGTTTGAGGTTGCTGTGAGCTGTGATGCCACAGCACTCTACCTAGGTGACATAGTAAGACTCTGTCTCAAAAAAAAAAAAAAAAAATCAAATATAGGCAAAGGATTTGAATAGGCATATCTCTTTAAAAAAAGATATACGGCTCGGTGCCTGTGGCTCAGCTGGCTAAGGCGCCAGCCACGTACACCTGAGCTGGCGGGTTCGAATCCAGCCTGGGCCGGCCAAACAACAATGACAGCTGCAACCAAAAAATGGCTGGGCGTTGTGGCGGACGCCCGCAGTCCCAGCTACTTGGGAGGCAGAGGCAAGAGACTCGCTTGAGACCAGGAATTGGAGGTTGCTGTGAGCTGTGATGCCACAGCACTCTATCCAGGGTGACAGCTTGAGGCTCTGTCTCAAAAAAAAAAAGATATACAAGTGGTCAAAAAGCACATAAAAAATTTCTTGTCATCATTCAGGAAGTATGAATTAAAACCACAATGAGATGCCACTTTATACTCACTAGTATGGCTGGAATCAAAAAGTCAGGTAACAAATGTTAGCAGGAATGTGAAGAAATTGGAACTCTCATTTACAGCTGGTGGCAATGTAAACTAATGCAGGTGATTTTGAGAACATTCTGGCAGTTCCTCAAATAATTAAACATAGAGTAATCATATGACCCAGCCATTCCACTCCTAAGTATATGCCCAGGAAAAATGAGAACCTGTGACCACACAGAAACTTGTACATGAATGTATATACTAGCTTTATTCATAAAAGACAAAATTTGGAAAAAACCCAGATGTCTATCAGTGGACAAATGGAGAAACAAATTGTGTATCCATACAATGGAATATGACTTGACCTTAGAAAGGAAGGAAATACTGATACACGATACAATGTGGATCAATCTTGAAAACATGATAGGTGAAAGAAGGAAGTCACAAAAGACTACAGACTGTGTGACTTAACTCATAAAAGCCCAGAATAGGCTTTACATTTGTACAGAGATAGAAAATAGATTAGTGGTTGTTTAGGGCTAGGGAGACATGACGGAGGTTTGGGGTGACAGCTAAAGAATACAGGGTTCCTTCCTGAGGTGATGGAAATGTCTTAAAATTTACTATGATGATGGTTGCACACATCTGTGAATATACTAAAAACCATTGAATTCACTTTGGGTGAATTATTATGACAGTATAAATTCTACTTTAATAAATCTATTTTTAAAAGTAAGATATTCCAAAAAGTGTATATGCATAATTACTGTCAACTAATGGGAAGAGACCAGTTATTTATAGGTGGCACCTCTTCTATTTCTCCCTCTTCTTTCCCTTTATACCCCAAACATGAAGATGCATTTGGCAAATGACTGGTGTTGCAATGCTTTTCAGTGCAAACGCTACGTTCCAAGCTAATATCTCAAAGAGATGTAGTGATGGTGTAGTGGGGGCAGGACAGGGACGCAGTGAGACATAGTTTCTCCGAACCATGATTCATACCCAAATTAGGGCTTATAATCAATTTGTGGTAAAACACCCAGGAGGTAAGTAGCTAAAGCTTCTCTCAGTTATTGTACTCTCTCCTGAAAGAATGACGAAACCTCATCATTTCAGACCTACTGGTACTGTGGCAGGCTGAAATCAGATTGCTTAAACTTCAACACAGATCTGCACTTCTGGAGCACAGCTATTTGTGCTCTTTAAGAAGCAAGTGAAGCCTGTATTGTAGGCCTGTTTGAAAACACCTGTGTGCTGTCTGTGCCAGCAGACAGCAAAAAGACCTCCAGCTAGCATACTTCACACCTACAGAATGTCTCACATAAGTGGAGAATGTGCTTAAGAATCTATTTTAGTGGCAAATATTTCATTTTCATCAAACAAAACAGCATATTAATCTCTTTTACCATTACTAATAGTTTTGAATGTTAGATTTTTTTTTAACCATGTGATCAATATGAATGGAAAAAACAGTTGACAGAATCAGGTATTGGCAAGTATTTTTCCTTTTCATTAGTGTGTAAATTTTTTTCTAATTTTGGATTAACATAAAGGTATGTGTGATTAGGTTACATTGTTTACATTTGTAAGGTAAAGTATAGTCCTTCACCCATGAGGTGTGCCATATACCCCTACATTGTACTGGTTATATGGAAGCTCACTAACCCTTTCTTCTCTCCCCACTTCTTGAATTTAATTGTTTTTCTGTCATAGAGGTTGGTAGTTGTTCATCTACTAGTTTCAAATTAGTATTGAGTACATAGGATACTTGTTTTTCCATTCTTGAGATATTTTACTGAGGAGGCTATTCTTCAACTTTATCCAGGTAAACACAAAAATTGTAAAGTCTCCATTATTTGAATAGTAGTCCATAGTATACACATACCACAGTTTATTAATCTGTTCATGGGTTGATGAGCACTTGGGTTGTTTCCACACCTTGGCAATTATAAATTGATCTGCGATAAACATTTGAGTACATTAGCGTGTGGGTTTTTATATGTATTTATTTATTTTGAGACAGAGTCTCACTATATCACTCTCGGTAGAGTGCTGTAGAGTCACAGCTCATAGCAACCTCAAACACTTGGGCTGAAGCGATTTTCTTGTCTCAGCCTCCCAAGTAGCTGGGACTACAGGTGCCGTCCAAAATACCCAGCTATTTTGTTGTTGTTGTTATCTTTGTTCTTTTGGCAGGCCCTACCAGCTCCGGTTTATGTGGCTGGCGCCCTAGCCACTGAACGACAGGCACTGAGCCAGCATGTGAGTTTTTAATATAAGGACATAAAGCGTTAAAAGAAGTCAAAATAATTCAATGAACAAGTTTTAGCAATTCCAGTTATGACAACTATAAACAAAGCCATTAAATTTTTGTATAATGACAACATTTAGTTTTTAGTTTTTTTGTTTTTTGGGGGTTTTTTTGAGACAGAGGCTTACTATGTTGCCCTAGGTAGAGTGCTGTGGTGTCACAGGTCACAGCAACCTCAGACTCATGGACTCAAGCAATTCTCTTGCTTCAACCTCCCTTATAGCTGGGAATACAGGTACCCGCCACAATGCCTGACTACTTTTTTCTGTGTTTGTTTTTAGCAGACTCCGGCTTTCGAACCCATCAGCCCCGTGCATGTAGCCAGCACCCTAACTGCTGAGCTACTACGGACACCAAACCCACCTAAGTTTTTTTAAACAAGTAAATTTCCTGTCAGTGTCAACTACTGTATGTTGCCGTGTATGATACACACATTTTTGCCTAAATTTTTGAGGGGGAAAATAAGATAGTGCATTGTTCATGGGTAGTACTAATTCCATATCTATGTAAATGTTTTTTATTCTTTTATTTATGCTTATGTATTAAAAAATAACTCTAAAAAGCATATGTTAAAAATCTAAAATTTCTTTATAATCCAAAAATAAGTACCTAAATGTAAACAAATAAAAATCTGAATTAAAACTTAAAACAAAATTTTTTTTTCCTGAAAGTTTGGGCCAAAAACATGACTGTGCATTTTATATGGCAAAATAAGCTAAATGGTATCATATCATTTTATCATACAATACTATAGGTTTCTACTAGAGTATACATACAAGTACGTATATTTAATGTGTGCACTATTCTTGTATATTTATTTCTTTATTCTTTTGAGACAGAGTCTCTCTTTGTTGCCCTGTAGAGTGTGGTGATGTCACAGCTCACAGCAACCTCAAACTCTTGGGCTTAAGTGATTCTCTTGCCTCAACCTCCCAAGTAGCTGGGACCACAGGCACATGCCACACTACCCGGCTATATTTTTGTTGTAGTTGTCATTGTTGTTTTTGGCAGGCCTGGGCCGGGTTTGAACCTGCCAGCCCTGGTATATGTGGCTGGCACCCTAACCACTTAGTACGGGCGCCGAGACTATTCTTGTATGTTTAGTTTAATAAGTTAAACTAGAAAAAGTTAATGTAAGCAAGTTCTACATTTCTCTCATTGATACTATTTATGCTGAAATGCACCACAATTCCATTGAAATGGGTAGCTACTTAAATTTTTAATACTAGTAATCATAATAGTACCTAACAGGAATTTTTCCCCTAATTATTCTTTAATAGCTGTTTTCAGCTGTTAACCATGTTAATATTAGCTCCTAGGCGATGTGTGAGAGTTTTATAGGGGAGAGTTTTTTTGTTTTTTGTTTTTGAAACAGATTCTCACTCTGTCGCCCTTGGCAGAGTGTCATGGCATCATAGCTTACAGCAATCTCAAACTCTTGGGCTCAGGCGATCCTTTTGCTTCAGCCTCCTGAGTAGCTGAGATTATAGGTGCCCGCCACAATGCCCGACTAATTTTTCTATTATTAGTAGACATAGGTCTCGCTCTTGCTCAAGCTGGTCTTGACCTCCTAAGTTTAAGGGATCCTCCTGCCTTAGCCTCCCAGAGTGCTAGGATTATAGGCGTGAGCCACTGTGTATACAGGAGTATTTTTATTGTCACGTTGATAAGAAGCTGTTATTGTGCTAGCTGCCCTGAGGTGTAAGTTCAGTTGATCTATTAGATTTTAACCCTCCTTTTAGCACTTACTCATAGTACTTGGTGTTTCCAACTCCTGGTCTTCTCAGAGACCTAGAAAATAAGTTGTGTATATTTTGCAAGCATTTTAAATTGTTGCTTTCTTTTGCCAAGTCTGTTACTCCTGCTTTCTAAATTTTTCTTAAAATTTCTTTTTTTTGAGACAGAGCCGTCACCCTGTGTAGAGTACGCTGCCATCACAGCTCACAGCAACCTCCACCTCCTGGGCTTAAGCAATTCTCTTGCCTCAGCCTCCCAACTAGCTGGGACTACATGTGCCCGCCACAAGGCCTGGCTATTTTTTGGTTGTAGTTGTCATTGTTGTTTGGCCGGCCCAGGCTGGATTCAAACCCGCCAGCTCTGGTGTATGTGGCTGGCGCCTTAGCCACTTGAGCTACAGGAGCCGAGCCAAAATTTCTTATTCTCAGATGTTACCTCTCTCATTCTCTCTTTGACAGTGTATGTGTGTGTTTTAAATTTCTTTGCTGTCAACCCAATGCTTTCAAAGAGACTACCAAGTAATCAATCTGCTATGCTTAACAGCTTAATTAGAGATAATATCTCCTCCTAGAGGGTAAATGTTCTAAGTATTTTTGGTTGTTATAATGACTTGCTGATGTTGACGCCTACTTAGGGCTAGATCTGCTAAACTCACTGCCACTGTGAGCCCACCCAAAATGCCAGTAGTTTCCCATTTGAAAACCATGACCTACTGCAATTCAGAGTTACCAGTTCCTCTCAGCCTTGCTTTAACTCAGTGTAAACAAAATGTTTAGAGTGACACTAATATTTTCTCTAGTTGAGAGTAGTGTCTAATATTTTTTTTTTTTTTTTTTTTGAGACAGGGTCTCACTTTCTTGCTCCTGGTACAGTGCCATGGTGTCATAGCTCACACCAACCTCAAACTCTTGGACTCAAGCGATTTTCTTGCCTCAGCCTCCCAAGTATCTGGAACTACAGGCACCCACCACAACACCCAGATATTTTTAGAGATGGGGTCTCACTCTTGCTCAGGCTGGTCTCAAACTCATGATTTCAAGAAATCCAACTGCCTCGGCTTCTCAGAGTGCATGACAGGCATGATCCACCTTGCCTGGCCCCGTAGCATCTAATATCATTCATTATTATCTCTCAGGCCAAGCTTTTTGGAATAATTTTCATTCAGAAATAACAATGAAAATGGTGTCATCGCTCCTTATAATTAAAAAGAACACAATGGATAAATTATTTTCTTGCTCTACTATTCATCTTTGCTATGTGGTTTTTCTTCATATTAACAGATATTTTGGTAAAAGGCCTCAGTGGGATTGTAGAGGGGCATCAAACCTTAATGAGCTTCACCAGCTATTAAGTGACATAATGATTAGAAGATTAAAGATTGAAGTTTTAACCCAGTTGCCCCCTAAAATCAGACAACGTATTCCATTTGATCTTCTGCCAGCAGCAGCCAAGGTGAGAACCTTTATTTGATGTAAAGTTTTACTTTAAATCATTTAAATTATATTATTAAAGATCGTACAAATTTTACATTTCAGCTTGGCGCCTGCCTGTGGCTTAATGGGCTAAGGCGCCAGCCACGTACACCTGAGCTGGCGGGTTCGAATCCAGCCCGGGCCTGCCAAACAACGACGACGGCTGCAACCAAAAAATGGCTGGGCGTTGTGGCAGGCGCCTGTAGTCCCAGCTACTTGGGAGGCAGAGGCAGGAGACTCGCTTGAGCCCAGTAGTTGGAGGTGGCTGTGAGCCATGATGTCACTGCACTCTATCCAGGGTGACAACTTGAGGCTCTGTCTCAAAAAAAAAAAAATTTTACATTTCACAGAAAGAAAGGTCTGCTTTCTTAAAATAGGTTTAATTAATAGAGCATATGAATTGGTTTTATATCATTTCAGGGGGAAAGCAGGAAGAACTTAATTTTGGTCATCAAATATGTAAAAATAGTTTCCTAGTGATTAAAAAATATTTTTGCTGGGGTTGCTCAATGAGTAGGGCACCAGCCCCATATGCTGGAGGTGGTGGGTTCAAACCCTGGCCAAAAAAAAAAAAAAAAATTTTTTTTTTTTGCTGAATGTAGAGAAAAAGTACTTCACTTGCAACAAAGATTTAAGAATTCTAACTTCCAATACTTATTAAGGGAAATTGTGTCTTTCTTGCTTTAGGATTTTTTAAAAATATGTCTAATGGACATTCTAGAAGACATTCTGTCTTCTTTAATAATTTGGATACAACCCTTTCTTGAAATCCTAATACGCAGTGATCATGTTATAAGAGATGAAATTCAACATATCAGAAAGCCAAAAATATGTTTTACCTAATCTTTATTCATATTTACTTTTGTGTCATGTTTATATATTCTCTGAAATTTCTTCAAATCTAGACATAAGTTGGTTCACAAAGAGTTTTTTCATTGTTTTATCTTGCAAGTTTAGAGAAAGCATTTTGTAAACCCTGAGCAATGTATTACTTTTAAAATGAGAATGATCTAAGTTCTATTATTATTTTAGCATTAGAAAGAAAGAAAAATATATATTTGTACTTATATTACATTTTATTTAATTAATATTTATTTAAATAAAAACATATCTTTTTGTAAAAATTCTTTGGTCCCATGTATATTTTGCTACAATGCTTTCTTATGGATTTAAATTTTTATGTTCACTTCATAAAATATATCTCCTTAAGAGAAAGCTATAATTGTTCGATTTATGTTAGTAGCAAAGGGATTTTTTTTTTACCCACAGCTCGGCATTGGTTTCTGTAATTGGCATGAACATGTGACTGACCTACCTCTGCACTGACGTTTTTAAATGAACATGTTGCCATCTTTGGGAATTTTCTTTTTATATCTTTTTATACAGAAAAGAAAAAAAGTAGAATATGATTCCTGACTGCATTAATTGTTTTGCCCTTTATGCTATATTCCTAAATAATTTTATTTTCTCCCACATAGGAACTGAATACCAGTTTGGAAGAGTGGGGAAAATTAATGAGAGGTCCAAATTCAGGTGCTACAGAGACTGTCATGGGGTTGATAACTCGCATATTTAAACAAACTGCTATTGCTAAGGTACCTATTGCTGGAGCATCATGTATTTATCTTCATACAAATTATTCGATGTGTTTTAATTTTTTTATTGTTGTTTGGGGTTTATTGAGGATACAAAGAATTAAGTCACACTGATTGCATTTATTAGGTAAAGTTCCTCTTGGAATTGTGTCCCACCCTTAATTGTCCCAAACACAGTAACCCCTAACCCCCAGCCCTTCCCCATTGCCCTCTCCCTCGTTCCCCTGCCTCCCACCTTGAATTGATTTGAGTTTTTCTCTTAGGAGGGTATGTATTAGGTCGTCTACTGGCTTCATATTAGAATTGAGTACATTGAATTTTTGCTTCTCCATTCTTGTGATACTTTACTAAGAAGAATGTATTCCAACTCAATCCAGGTTAATACAAAAAATGTAAAGTCTCCATCTTTTTTAATGGCTGAATAGTATTTCACAGAATACACATATCATAGCTATTTAATCCATTCCTAAGTTGATGGGCATTTAGGTTGTTTCCACATGTTGGTAATTGTAAATTGAGCTTTGATAAACAGTCTAGTGCAAATATCCTTATGACAAAATGATATTTTTCTTCTGGGTCGATGCCTAGTAGTGGGATTGAGGATCAAATGCGATGTCTAATTTGAATTCTTTGAGGATTCTCCATACTTTCTTCCAAAAAGGTTCTATTAGTTTGCAGTCCCACCAGCAGTGTAAAAGTGTTCCCTTTTCTCCACATCCATGCCACCCTCTACAGTTTTGAGACTTTGTGATGTGGGCTATTCTCACTGGGGTTAGGTAATATCTCAGGGTTTTGATTTACATTTCTCTGACAATGAAGGACAATGAGTACAAATGTTTGTTAGCCATTCATCTGTCTTCATCAGAGAAGGTTCAGTTCATATTTCTTGCCCAGTGGGAGATGAGATTGTTTACTCTTTTTTTTTTTTTTTTTTTTGAGACAGCCTCAAGCTGTCGCCCTGGGTAGGGTGCTGTGACATCACAGCTCACAGCAACCTCCAACTCCTGGGCTCAAGCGATTCTCCTGCCTCTGCCTATCATTTTGAAGGAAAACTAGTACAATTTTGAATTTAAAAATGATAGGATTGAACCTCCCTTCCTTGCAGGCAGTCTTTAGGAGAAAGCAGTTAGTCTTTAACCATTAATTTTGATGTTATTGTTAACTTTTTTATAGATAACTTTACTTGTGTAGAGGAAATTTCCTTGTTCTTCTAGTTAGTTGAGAGGAAAGTTGGAACATATAAACATTTCTTTTGACAGAGCAGGGTCAAAAGAGATAGGTATGCCAAAAGTAGATAAGACAACACTTAAATTCTAACATAATTATTAATATAAAGACGGGGAGTAGGCTGTTTTGACAGCTAAAATAACAGGGGATCCTGACACAGGGGATTCCACACTCACAAGCTTTATTTTCATTGACCTTTACCAAGTGCTAACAAGGAATCCCACAAGTGTCCCCACTAATGGAACACAAGCTCAAAACCCTGACTATTTATATGATCCTTTTCTCGTGCTAAACAAAGGCTTTAAGCCCTTCCTCTAGCTGGCAAAACCCAGTCTGCGATGGAAAACACACAAAAGTATAAAACACAGTGATAAAGCAGACACACACATGAGAAAAACAAAAGTTTCAAATGATACCACTATAGAAAACTTCCAAACCACAATGGTAAACAATAATAAAGAAAGAGAAGTATAAAGAATGCACAAAACAATCAGAAGATAATTAACAAAATGACAGAAATGGGTCCTCAGGCAGTGCCTGTGGCTCAGTGAGAAGGGCGCCAGCCCCATATACCGAGGGTGGCGGGTTTGAACCCAGCCCTGGCCAAACTGCAACAAAAAAATAGTGGGGCATTGTGGTAGGCACCTATAGTCCCAGCTACTAGGGAGGCTGAGGCAAGAGAATCACCTAAGCCCAAGAGCTGGAGGTTGCTGTGAGCTGTGATGCTACAGCACTCTACAGAGGATGACAAAGTGAGACTCTGTCTCTAAAGAAAAAAAGAAAAAGAAATGGGTCCTCACATATCAAAAATAACCTTGACTATTGGGGTAGGGGGAAAACATCACCCAACTGTATGCTGCCCACAAGAAGCTCATGTCACATGTCAAGTCACATATAGACTGAAAGTGGATGAATGGAAAAGATATTCCACACAACCAGTAACCAAAGCAAGCACAAGTAGCTATATTTATATCAGATAAAACATTTTAAATCAAAAAGAGTAAAAAGAGACAAAGTCATTATATGAATGGATAAAGGGATGATTCAGCCAAAAGATATAACAATTCTGGCTCGGCGCCCATAGCACAGTGGTTACAGCATCAGCCACATACACTGAGGCTGGCAGGTTTGAACCCAGCCTGAGCCTGCTAAACAACAATGACAACTGCAACAAAAAAATAGCTGGGCATTGTGGCGGGTGCCTGTAGTCCCAGCTACTTGGGAGACTGAGGCAAGAGAATTGCTTAAGCCCAAGAGTTTGAGGTTGCTGTGAGCTGTGATGCCATGGCAGTCTACCAGCAGCAACAAATGAGACTCTGTCTCAAAAAAAAAGATATAACAATTCTAATATATATGCACGCAACACTGGAACACCCAGATACATAAATTATATATTATTTTATACAAGGGGAAAGATAGACTCCACAAAAATAATAGTTGGGGACTTTAAAACCTCACTATTAGCATTTGTAGATCATCTAGGTAAAAAATCAACAAAAAAACATTGGCTTAAACTATACTTTAGACAAAATGGACCTAACATACATTCAGAGAACATTTTATCCAACAGCTATAGAATGGACGTTCTTCTTGTCAGCACATGCAACTTCCTTTCTAGAATAAACCAAATTTTAGGTCACAAAACAAGTCTCCAGAAATCTTTTTTAATTGAAATTATATCAAGTAACTTCTTAGATACAATGGAATAAAACTAGAATCATTAACAAAATGAATTTTGGAAACTGAACAAGAATACAGAAATTGAACAAGTTTCTGAATGATCATTGGGTCAAGGAAGAAACTTTTTTTTTTTTTTAAGAGAGAGGACAGAGTCTCAAGCTGTCACCCTGGGTAGAGTGCTGTGGCGTCACAGCTCACAGCAACCTCAAACTCTTGGGCTCTAGCGATTCTCTTGCCTAACCCTCCCAAGGGACTGTAGCACCTGTAGCTGGGACTACAGGTGCCTGTCACAATGCCCAGCTGTTTTTTTTTTTTGTTGTTGTTGTTGTTGTTGTTGCTGTTGTCATTGTTGCTTTAGCTGGCCAGGGCTGGGCTTGAACTCACCAGCCTCTGTGTATGTGGCCAGCACCCTACCCACTGAGCTATAGGCACCGCCCAAGGTAGAAATTAAGAAGGAAATTTTGAAACAAATGAAATTGGAAACACAACATACAAAAATTCATGAGATAGAGTGAAAGCACTGCTAAGAAGTTTATAGCAGTCCATGCCTACATCAAAAAAGGCAGATAATTGCAAATAAACAAACCAAAGATTTATTTCAAGGCCAGGCACAGTGGGTCACGCCTGTATTCTTAGCACTCTGAATCGCCTGTGGTCAAGAATTTGAGATCAGCCTGAGCCAGAGTGAGACCCCATTTCTAAAAATAGCCAGGCGTTGTGGTGGGTGCCTGTAGTGCCAGCTACTTTGTTCACATCTTCAGCTATTTCTTTTCTCAGAGTTTCATAGTTCTCTTCATAGAGATCTTTCACATCCTTTGTTAGGCAAATCCCCAAATATTTCATCTTCTTTGTCACTATTGTAAAAGGAATAGAGTCCTTGATTGTTTTTTCACCTTGACTATTCTTGGCGTATATAAAAGCTACTGACTTGTAAGTATTGATTTTGTATTCTGAGACACTGCTGTATTCCTTGATCACTTCTAAGAGTTTTGAAGTTGAGTCCCTGGGATTTTCCAGGTATAGGACCATATCATCAGCAAAGAGTGAGAGTTTGATCTCCTCTGACCCTATTTGGATATGCTTGAATGTCTTCTCTTGCCTGATTGAGATGGCTAAGACGTCCATTACTATGTTGAATAGCAGTGGAAGACAGTGGGCATCCTTGCCTCATTCCTGAACTGAGTGGAAATGTTTTCAATTTTACACTATTTAATATGATATTGACTGTGGGTTTGCTGCAGATGGCCTTTATCAGTTTAAGAAATGTCCCTTCTAGGCTCGGCGCCTGTGTCTCAACAGGCTAAGGCGCCAATCACATACACCTGAGCTGGCGGGTTCGAATCCAGCCAGGACCCGCCAAACAACAATGATGGCTGCAAACAAAAAATGGCCGGGTATTGTACACGGGCACCTGTAGTCCCAGCTACTTGGGAGGCGGAGGCAGGAGACTCGTTTGAGCCCAGGAATTGGAGTTTGCTGTGAGCTATGATGCGACAGCACTCTACCCAGGATGACAGCTTGAGGCTCTGTCTCAAAAAAAAAAAAAAAGAAAAGAAATGTCCTTTCTATACCTATTTTCTTAAGAATTTTGATCATGAAAGGATATTAGGTATTATCAAAAGCTTTTTCTGCATCAATTGAGAGAATCATATGGTCTTTATTTTATATTTTATTGATGTGATGTATTATATTTATAGATTTGCGTATGTTGAACTAACCCTGGAACCCTGGAATAAAACCAACTTGATCATGGTGTATAATTTTTTTTTTGATGTATTGTTGAATTCTGTTTGCTAAGATCTTATTGAATATTTTGGCATCAATATTCATTAATGATATGGGTCTATAATTTTCTTTCCTTGTTGGATCCTTTCCTGGTTTGGGTATCAGGGTAATATTTGCTTCATAGAAGGTGTTGGGAAGTATTCCTTCTTTTTCTATGGTATGGAAAAGGTTGTATAATATAGGTACTTTTCCTCTTGAAAGGTTTGATAGAATTCAGATGTGAAGACATCTGGTCCTTAACTTTTCTTTTTAGGGAGATTTTGTATTGTTGATGCTATTTCAGTGGTTGATGTAGGTCTATTCAAGATTTCTAATTCTTTCTGGTTGAGTCTAGGAAGGTGATGTGCTTCCAGGTATTGGTCCATTTCCTTCAGATTTTCTTATTTCTGGGAATAGGGATTTTTTTAGTAATCTTCGAGGATTTTTTAAATTTCTGAAGAATCTATTGTTATTTCTCCTTTATTGTTTCTGATAGATGATGTTAGAGATTTTACTTTTCTGTTTCTGGTTAGGTTGGCCAAAGGTTTATCAATTTTGTTAATCTTTTCAAGAACCCAACTTTTTTTTCATTGATCTTCTGAATGATTCTTTTGTTTTCAATTTCATTTAATTCTGCCCTAATCTTGGTTATTTCTTTTCTTCTGCTGGGTTTGGGTTGGAATGTTCTTCCGTTTCCAGTTGCTTGAGATGATCCATTAAGTTGTTCACTTCCTCTCTTTCTGTTTTCTTTTTTTTTCATTGTTGGGGATTCATTGAGGGTACAAGAAACCAGGTTACACTGATTGCATGTCTTAGGTAAAGTCCCTCTTACAATCATGTTTTGCCCCCAAAAGGTGTGGCACACACCCAGACCGCGGCGGGCGGCCGCTGGGGGGCTCGCGGCGGGGCCTGTTGGCCCCCCACCCTCCTTGCTGGTCCGGGCAACC
>CAUYRH010028410.1:0-19632 GCA_963574655.1 Perodicticus potto
ACTTTACCTCTTTCGTGTTTACATGGATGGAGCTGGAACATATTCTTCTTAGCAAAGTATCTCAAGAATGGAAGAAAAAGTATCCAATGTACTCAGCCCTACTATGAAGCTAATTTAAAGGTTTCATATGAAGGCTATAACCTAAATCTTTCTTCTGAAAGAGCTTTCTCTGACACCTCAACGAGTTGATGTCCCCGTCTCCCACATCTCTGTAGCACCTGTCTTTCCGCTGTTACACACTGGTCTAAAGTATTTACTTGTAAATGTCTGGTTTATTCACCAGGCAAGGCAGGGCAGGCCTTATCTCTGTCCTGTCCTCCCTATAGACCACCCCTAGTACTGGACCTGACATATTGAAGATGCTCAGTGTCTATTTATGGAACCGAATTAAGTTTAAAAATCTATCAAACAGCAATAACAATAACCTATGCTGTTGCACTGTCTGTCTCAGTGGGGTCGCGGGAAATAAAAACCCATAATCATCACAGCTACATTCCTTGAGGATGGGCCCTGTGCCCATGAGGGTTGATCCCCATGTAATATCACAGGTAGTCCTCATGATGACCCTATCATGAGGGGACTCTGTGATATTATTTCCACAGATGAGGAAATTGGAGCTTAGCAAAGTGGAGTAACCTGAGATCAAGGAGCTCATAAGTGTTAAAATTTGGCTTTGAACCCAGCTCTTTGGACTCTGGATACAGTTCCTAAATGCTGCACTAACCTGCTGATGTGTCAACTTGATGTACTTAGCTTTGTCTTTCCCGGTCTGTTTTCCTCCCTACTTTAAGGAGAATATTATTATTTACCAAAACGAACTTGTAGGGGAATTCACAGATCTAATGTGTCTGTTCATCCTCGGGCTTCTGTGTGCTTCAGTGAATAGCAGGTGAGAGTGTACAACTCACCACTAGAGGGATTCCAAGAGCTGGTTGCTACACCATCTGCCAGGCTCCAGAACTGTCAACCATCTGGACCCCTTTCCTCTCCCAAGCCCTGGCTCCATCCCTAAGCCTCAAGCTCTGACCAAGGTTTCTCTATCCCCAAAATGGGGAATATCCTCCACTTTGAGTTGTGCTGACCACTCTGCCCTCCAGAGGGCAGAGGCCCGGAGAAGTTGACCCAAGACCCACAGGCAGCCCACACTGGGGCCGGACCTGGAGCCCTGGTTTCCTTATGTTTTTTGTGAGCCTTCTCAGAATTAGCCTTGTTCTAAGAGCTTAGGCTACAAAAATGAACAGGAGAAAATCCCAGCCCTCACAGAGCTCAACCACAATCCAAAACAGGCAAGAAACCACCCACAATCAAATCTGGTAATAATTGTCCCACTAGCTAATGTTTTGCGTTCTGTTGAGGAGCTAGCACTTTCCAGGCCCTCTCTCTACATTGTCTCCTTGAATCCTGTTCACAGCCCAGTGAGAGAAGTGCTTCTGTTACCTTCATTTACAGATGAGGAAACTTCCATCCAGAGAGGTCACATGGTGAGTAGTGGCAGAGCCATTACTCAAGCCCAGGCCTCCAGAGTCCAGAGTTTCAACTCTTACCAACTAAACACCACAAACTGCCATCAAGACGCTGTGAGTGGGATAGTCCAGGATCACAGAAGGAGGGCTTGACTTTGCCTGGGAATATTTACACAAAGGAATTGACATTTGACCTTGTTCTTAGAGAACTGACCAGTAAACAAGAGCAGAAGGACTTCCATAGAGAGGGGTCACCATGTACAGAGACCTAGAGGCACAAAATAATAACAGGCAAGAAGTGTTGTTGGACTAACACCTCGGGGACTTCAGGGAGTGGCCAGGAAGGGGTCTGAAGAGAGAAGCAGGGGCCAGTGAGTCAAAGACCTCAAAGGCCAGGATTAAGAATTTGGGTTTAATCCTGTCAGCAATTTGGAGCTGCTGAAAGGATGTTCGACTAGGAAAGCAACAATATTTGTACAAAGAATCAGTAGAAAATGGACCAGAGCAGGGTTCCATACTAGACAGGAGGGTGGCCTGTGGGGAGATGCTGGTTAAAGAACAGAGAGAGAAGACAGAGCCCACACTGAGGCAGTGGCAGGGGATAGGGAGAAGCAGAGGGCCTGTAAGTGGGAAGAGAGGATAGGAAAGTGAAGGAGGGGAAGGGATCCATGTTGACTGCTGGGTTTCTCCTAGAGCTGCCCTTGCTGAGATAGGATACACACCCTGGGAGAAGCTGGTCTTCGTTTGGTTTGGTTTCAGGGTAAGGCAGTAAGACAAGAGGGGAACCCAAGTCCACAGCAGACATGGGGACTGGCCCTACAGGAAGGCCCACCAAAGGGGGTCCCAAGCTTTCCCAGGGAGGCAACCAGGCCTGGTGAACCCCACACGGCCCCACCATAAGCCCAGCTATTCCCAGCCGCGGTCTCTGTGCCGCCACATAATAAGCTGCTCTTCTCAATTTTAGAGTCTCCGGACTATGGCTCATTAAGGTTTGGACTGCATTAGTGCTGAACATCCCATAATTGCATAGCTCGCCTGACTCTCTGTCATTAGCTCTCTGTCTCTCTGGGCTCGACCTCTCCTATTAGATTTGCTGCCTGACCCCAACATAAAACGTCTGGTTAAACAGGGAAGCTCTGGCGGTGTGGTGGGGGCTGCTGCTGCCCCTGCCCCTCCCAACTCCCTCTGGTTCAACTGTCCTCAGCCATGAACTTCCAGCTGCCATCCCACTCTGCATGAAACCTCTCCTTGCAAATATAGATGAGTGATGCTATTACTCACACAGAGGAAGGGAATTGAAAATTGAGGTCAAGGCAGATGGACTGGCAGTGAGTCACATTCCCTTCATGGTGGAAAACAACCAGAGTCAGGAGCCTGGAGGGTCTCTGGCCAAGGAACTGGAGGGGCCAGGACAAGGGTTTGGGTTCCTCGGTTCCCATGGTGAGCTGAAATCTGAACCTGATGCTATAAAATTGTCCCCCGGCTTGAGGAGCACCGAGGGCACCCCACACAGAGAATGTGGGATTGTCAGCAGATGCCTACTCCCCGAGTAGCCCTGCTCATTGTTCTCTGATGGAGGCTTCCTTACACATCTGGAACGAGGTGACCAAGTTCTAAAATCTGAGCTTTCTGGAGTCTAGCAGACTCCAAACACAAAGCCAGATAAAACCACAATCATCTCAACATACCAGGCTACTCACCGGATGATTTTCTTTTTAAGTTGAAATTATCTAGGGTGGAGTTGGGGTGGTAGCAAAGTCTCATACCAAGACACTGCAGTATGAAACAGTGCACTCCCTAAAATACTTCCCCAGGACTGTTTGAAAGTCAGAGGGAATTAGCCACCCACACAACAGAAAGAGATGTAACTACCAGCCGTAGAGCATCTTCTTTCCATATACCGAGCACCCTCTGCCTCAGCCCTCAGAGCAGTCTGACTATTGGAGATTACCTTCCTCATTTTACAGATGTAGAAACCGAGGTCCAGAGGAATTATGTAACCAAGATCTGATTGTTAACAGTGATCATCAAGAGAAAGTTGATTGCATGCTTATTAATACTGAGTAGTATGCTAAGTGCATGAGTCTATGGTAATAGTTCACTACCCCTCAAACAATCTTATGAGGTTCCCATAAGTGAGTTTTTCTGGTTCAGTGACTTGGCCAACATCACACAATGAATAAGTGGAAACAAAGGTCCAGGCAAGGTGAGGCTAGAGCCTTCTCCTAACTACTATGCTATGTTCTTTGGTGGTCTTGAGCACCAAACTGATATTCAAACCCTCAAATCCAAAACTGGGCTCTTTCAACCATGTGAGACTGCTCTCATAGGACACATTCCGCTTTTTTAAAGTCTGTGATTATTTGAAGATGATGGTGTACCTAGTCATTTTTCAAACCTTTGCCTCATTTCTTTCTGAGAGAGAATGTTGTTAACCTTCAGGACAAAACTGCTGGTCTTTGCCTTGAGATCATAGACGTCTGATGAACTAGTAGCAGAAATACCACCCAAACAGGAAGCCCTGGAGAGTGTGGAAATAGCAACTCAGTGGGAGTGACCCTCTTAGGACTGCCTGGGGTCTCTTCACCCCTTCGTGACCTTGCCCTCCCTTGCCCTTGCCTTGTCTCTTGGACTGGACCCTTCATTCTCCAAAGCCCCTCACTGGGGGACCCTTCAGATGCCAAAGGGAAGAGTTTTCTCAGTTGAGCAGTCAGCTATTGGTACCAGCTTCTCATCTCTAGCTTGTCCTGCTGACCTAGTGTCCAGTGTCCAATGGGGTAAATAGTATATAGAAATCTATGCCTACTCTCTTCTTGGCTTGTTTTAATTTCTTCTCACTTAGAACAGAAATTAAACGAAAAAAAATCTCCCCAAGTGTAGAATTTGGATTTCTTTGCCTTATCAGTATGCCACTGCTATGTAAAGTGGGGAGTTCTCTATAAAGGAACACATTACTATTTTAAAAAACACTTGAAACAGCATCCTAAACTTACCAAGCACCCCAATGGGCCAGGCACTGGACTAGGTGCTTGGATAGCAGAGAGATGTGCATATGATCTCCATGAGGGCAGGGTTCTTTATTGCACAAGTTCCCTCCACCTAGGATGGTGCCTGGCATCTCAGAGGCATTCAGTAAACGTTTACTGAATCATGATAAGCAAAACACGATGGCTCATTATACTACATTTGGCATCTTGAGGTTAGCAGAGAGAATTATGGGAGCACAGAGAAGGGATGCTTACTGTCAGTAGTTTTCTCAGGTCACTCTTTAAAGAATGCCCTCAAGTTTAAAGGAAAAAGAACCATAATTTGAAGAGGATAAAGTTTCAGTCTAAAGAAACACCAGGTACAAAGGAGTGGAGATGTGGACTCACATGCTAGGAAATGGCAAGTTTGTAAGTGTAGCCCAAGGGGTGGTAGCAAAGCTAGAAGTGACTGTGTTGGATACCGAAGCTTGTTAGAGTGCCAGGATGCAGCGTTTGTCTGTCTAGTAGATAGTATTCCACCAAAGCAAGTGTTCCCTACCCTCCTTCGAACACTTCCCCTGGCTCTATCATGACACCTGAACAGGGCACACCCCAGATGCTAGAGGCTCCTAAACTACCATTCCTTGCAATTTCCATCCCAGTCACAAGGCAGACATGAGACCCCTTTGTGCCTTTCATAGGAAGGAATGGGAATATCTTGTTTTAGTCAGTGAGGTGGCTTTCCCAGGCCAATGGTACTAAACTAGGATATTGGTGTTCAGTAAAAGGACCAGGCCATCCAAAAGTCATTGAAAGACTCCTAGAATGTGAGATCTGGAAGGGTTCCTGGGGGTACTTCTGTCCACTTCCTCATCCTCAGATGAAAAAACTAAAGCTCAGAAAGGAGCAATTGTCCAAGGACAAACAGCAAGTTAGTGGAAGTCTGGGCCCTGCAACCTAACCCACACTCCCACTACACTGTGCTAGTCTGCAAGAAACCTGATGATAAGACAGGAGACCTGCTTCTCTAGTGAACCTAAAAGCAAAGGCTAAAAGTATTTCTGAATTACTCTTCTTCAGAAGAAATGAAACGTCTCCCAATTCTTTGACGCCTTCAGCCAATTAAATTTTTGACTCTCACAGAGAGAGTATTTAAATTAATCAAGATAAATCTGCAGCTTACCCTTTCCCTCCAACCAACAGTTAGCTACAAAACACATGAGAAGAGCTTGCTGAAACAGAATAGTGTCTTGGAGAAAGGAACAAAAGCCAAGCAATTCAATTTAATTTCTCATCGTCACCCTGAGACTCCCTAGCCCAGAATTTGCTGTTTATTCAACACGCATTTCTTAAACACATATTCACTCAACAACTTACTGAGCTCCCACTATATACGTTCTAATCACAGTCAGGAGCACACATATGAATTTGACCCTCAGGCCCTCAAGACATTTATCATTGAGTAAAGAAGCTAATACACTTCTCTGAAGAGAAGTCACTATCGGCCTACTCCAGGGCCTGGCTCAAATTAAGTTTTCAGCCCAAAGTCAATCTTGTCTGAGTAAATGAGTGAAAAAGCATTTTGTCTATTACAGATAATAGCTACATGAAAACTCCACTGGGGAGGGGAGCTTCCAGGATTTACCTACCAGACAGAAAAAGCTTAAGAAACACAGCCCAAGGAAGAAAGGACTCCAAGATGTGGGGAAGGGGCCTGAAGGGGATTGTGATGGTTTCATCCCCCTCTCTGGCCTCAGTTTCCCCCATCTTATAAATAAGAGATTACATAGATGAGCTCTGAGGCAGGTTCCAGCAACAAATCCAACGCGTCCATGATCCCAGTTCCCAGCACTGTATAAGAAGAAATCCAACCTCTCTTCTTAAAAATAACTATTAAATCATGGTTCCTCTGTCCTGTCAAGGTTGCACACCCTGTGTTTCTGTGGATTTTCTTGGCAAATGGGAGAAGGGAGGGAATTTGATTCTAGCTTTGAGTGGCCTTCCTTTCGGCTTAAACAACAGAAAAATATCCAATTATCTCATTGACAATTATAGTCTGCACATTTCACCACAGGCATAGAAAATGACCTACCAGCAGAAAAGCAGCCACAGACCAGAGGTGCACACATGCAAGTCATTATCTACGTGGAGACAGGCTGGCCTCTGATGGCCCCACTGGCTCAGAAGAGCTGGCTGTCTCCCCATCAAGCCGGGAGATCTAGGAGGCTGCCTGCCACAAGCCCTGGCTCGTCTCAGACACCAAGCTAAACAGAAAGCATGTGAACAAGTGATTCACCCACAGTGAGTCACAGAGGAGAGCCCTAGGTTGTATGTTGATCAGGCCAAGACAAAAGGTAATGAATAAATCGTGAGTTCTAACAGGGTGGGGACCTTGACTAACTCTGTTATCAACATGTCCCCAAGCATACAGTGCCATACAAGGTTCATTATCTAAACTCAATAAATATTTGCAGAATAATGTTGTTGAAGACTAATGAATAAACAATGACCCAAATAAATGAATAAATGATTGGTTTGTGTAGTGGCCCAAGAACATTGTGGAAAAGAGTCAGGATGAAGCACTGACCAGCACTCAGGTTTAAGAACCAATTAGGAACAGGTATCCTAGCTCTGCTACCCGTAAGCTTTGAACATGTAACTTCACCTCCACAAGCCTCAGTTTCCTCATGGAATGGACATTGTGATGTGCTGCCCAGATTCCCCTTTATAGAAGTTATTTTTTGTTGTTTTTTATTTTTTGCAGTTTTTGACTGGGGCCAGGTTTGAACCCACTACCTCCAGTGTAAGGAGCTGGCGCCCTACTCTTTTGAGCCACCCTACAGAAGCCACAGGTGCCGCCCTACAGAAGGTTTTGTTGCCCCAGCTACTGTGAGTGTTTCGCCGACAGTCTTCAGCTGTCAGGCCTTCCAGATGGTCATGCCCTTCCTAGAGCTTCTCACTTATTAAAAGAAAAACTTTAGATAAAAGAAGTTTAAAAGTGTTTAGCTGAGCAAAGAACAATTCATGAATCAGGCAGCACTCTGAGCCAGAGAGGCTGGTGAGGCCTGCTGCAACCACAAGGACAGGGCAGACAGACTGAATCCAGAAAGAAAGAAAGAAAATGCATGTGATTGCCTAAAGTGGAAAGACTCTAGTTAGAGGTTAGTTGGCAGTTTCTGATTGACAAAGTCTCTAGCTTCCTTTTACTAATTATACTGGGCTTCATTTTGCTTATACAGAAACTTAAACTGCTCAGGCAGCCCTAGTGCAATGGCCTCCCAATTAAAAAACCTCTTAAATACACTCTGCAGACAGATAAAAGTGAGACATAAAAGGCCTCACCATTTTAGCCAATGAAAAACAATTCTGGTTCCAAAACTCCCTGTGAGGTCAGCTAAGGTCACCAAGCCAACATTGCAGCTCATCTTCACCCTCAGCCCAGTCCTGCTTCCTTCCGCTCCTTGCCACTAGCATTAATCCCAAACACGCTCCCTAATAATCACCTTGAACTCTTAACTCCACTTCAAAGGCTGCTTCCCAGAGAACCAATCCTATGACCTCTTGTTTGTAAAATACATGTAATAAGAATTTTACTCATGGGCCACAGTGAAGACTCAATGAGTAGCTGTGCACGGCAGTAGCCAGCCGATAGCAAGGGCTTGGAACTGTGAGCCAGCTTTATTATGGAGGTTATAAAGGCCCATCCATTAAGCAATATTGCCACCTCAACCTTTCACTGGCAGGGACCCAGGGAGAAAATAACAAGATGCCTTAGCTTGAACTGTGGGCAAGAGAAGAAATGAAAGGAAGTGAGAAAGGAAGGGAACATCTGGACATAGCCCTCCATGGACCCTGGCCTCCAACTAACCCCCCAGAAACCTTCCCATAAAGACAGTTGAATCAAAGGACTGGACTATCAGGATTCTTGTAGAAAAAAGAACAAGGCTTTGATGGTGAAGGGCACAGCCCTGGGAGTGTGAAGGTGGGTGCTGACATGCTAACCACATAGCTGAGTTCCAGCAGCACTACCATGCCCTGAGCCAGCAGGAACTTCTGCTGGAACTTCCCAGGTGGAAAGATGGCATCCCAGATGGCAAGATGGCAGTCCAGAGACCAAGGAACAAATGAAGACCAGCCAGGGACATAGCAGCCACTGTCTCCTGCTGTCTAGGGAGCTCATATCTAGTCCCCTTCACTCCCACCAATAAATCCTTGACCTTCTAGGGAGGAGCCTGGATGTGAGATTGCAGCATTTCACTACTTGGTGGGGGTGGGTGAGTGGGTAGGATCTTGTTATTGTCGTTGGTGGCCTGGGAAAGTGAGGGTTGTGCACTGGAAAGAAGCTGAGGCCCTGGAGAGATCTTCCTTCCTGGGTCCAAGCACTTACATTACCATTTAAAGCACTCATCATTCCATCCTGTTATAGAAGATAAAACTGGTGCTCACACAGGTTAAGCAGCTGCCCAAGGTCACAAAGCTAGTAAGAAGTGAGCTGGATTTGAACTCAAGTCTAATTCCAAGGACTACATGCTTTCAACCACTTAGGCTAACATTAAAGATTCTAAGACAACGGTACAACTATTTTATTGCTTTCAAATATGAATGTGTCCCAGCAGATTTGGATGCAATCAGGGCGGAGGACCACTGCACCCCGTCAGACCACCTCCCATTGCTCATGCCAATTCAGCATGGGATCCCAACCCCTAGCCTAGGAGACCATTGCTCCCCACCCTGTGAAATCTCCCAGAAGTCTGCACCTAGAACAGGCCAGGCCTTTTGCTGCTATTTTCCCACAGGAGTCTCAAATGCCAATGGTCTAATCCACTTGGTTCACCCAGACTGCTGGAATATTCCATGCAACACAACAGTACTTATTTATTTATTTATTTTTGTCCATAGAGGTGAACAACGGCACTGCAAAATGAAATTCTGTGTCAGTGGAACACAATAGAAGGAAGTCAATTATCCAGCATTAATTATTTATCTGGAGACAATAACCATGGTGTTGTTCCCCAAGAGAGAGGTCTCTGAAGCTTGGAGCAGGAGGAAAGAAAAGGTGGCTGATTGTCTGCCTATAATGTGGCATCAGATTGAACAAATTAGCACTTCTGACATTTTGTAAGTACATAGGGGCCTTCTCTGTGAACCTGGCCAGTACATACACCCCAAGAACATGTGTGATTAGCAGGTTGATAGGCCCAGGGATTACATTCTCCTAATGTTCTGGGCAGTGCCAAGCGGTGACTCTATTAAAGGAAATACAACCCTCTCTCTGCTGCTCATCCTGCCCTATCAGAACTGTAAAGATGAAGACATTGTGAAAAAGAAAAAAATTCACAGATTGCCACTTTTATGGCCAGCCATAACTCTTTCAGTTACGTTAGTCTGGGATTTTCTTTTCAGGCTATATGCTCAGCATGATCAGTCAGAAATCCTACCCTGCCTCTAAAAGAATAATAATTTGATTCCTAAATCACTTTTATGTAATTTAATTTCCTGTTACCCTTAAAACTTCTGAGGAGGTTGGAAGTAGGGAAGAGGAAGGGAGAGATCAGTAGTTCCCAGGATCCCAAGCAGGGGCAGGATCTGATCTTTGCCCCACATTCTCTACACAGGGACCTATACCTCCTCTGAAGGAGAATTTAACATGGACTAAGCAAGTCCTATGTGCCAGGCAGGTGCTTTATTCATATTATTTTAAATCCTCCTAACAACACAATGATATAAGTATAAATTATTCCCATTTTGAAGGTGAAGAAACTGAAAACCAAAGTTACAGCGAATAAGGAGCAGAACCAAGAAGCAAGTAGAGGCCATCGGGCTCCTAACTACTGCCCTGAACTGCCCTCTGATTATGGCTCCCCAAAAGCCAGCGCAGGCTCAGATATGACCATCCCAGGACCACAGGCATGTGTGGAGGGACCTCAAAGCCCTGTGGCCAGAGCCATTGCCACCCAGATGGCTACACAGTCCCCAACCTACTTGATGGGCAGGTCAGGGTAGGGAGACTTAGACTTCACTTCTTCCAGAATAGTTCCACTTTTTCGTAGTTTAGAATATTAAGTTGTTGGGAGTGTCTGTCTGATTCCTTATGTTCCAGTCTTCTGCTGAGGGTAAGGGATCATGAGAAGGGTTTCTGGAAGAATTCCCTGAGATCACCCATACATGAAGGATACCCAGCAGGCACTCAGTAAACAATGGTCCCCCATGTAGCTCTCAAAGTGTGACAGACACTTTGCATTTACAAATTCATTTAATCCTCACATTTGCCCTATGAAGGAGGCGTATTGTTACTGCTTCCCCTGTTCTCTACCTGAAGAAACCGAGGAGCAGCTGGGTGGGGCTCCAGAACTTGCACAAGGAACAAAGCTTGTATGAAGTGGAGCTCAGCTTTGAAGCCAAGTGGTCATGTGTCCAAAGTGAACACCCTTAATCATCTCATGAAAGGCCATCATCCAGGCTGAGGCAGCCGCATCTCCACATGACAGGTCTGTATCTCACCATCTCCGAACTCTACCTTAGAGGTGCTGCGTGCAAAGATAATTGGGTCCCCCTATGCTCCCTTATTTTCAGCTTCCAGCTGCATGGGAAATTCTTAATTACATTTCTAATGGTGTCTGAGTTCTCAGGAACATGTATGAACTGTATGTCACATCCTAAATCCTCTTTTGGACAGCAATGATGGCTGTTTTTTTTTTTTTTTTTTTTTTTAGACAGAGCCGCAAGCTGTCACCCTGGATAGAGTGCTGTGGCATCACAGCTCACAGCAACCTCTAATTCCAGGGCTCAAGCGAGTCTCTTGCCTCCGCCTCCCAAGTAGCTGGAACGACAGGCGCCTGCCACAATGCCCGGCCATTTCTTGGTTGCAGCCGTCATTGTTGTTTGGCGGGCCAGGGCTCGATTCAAACCCGCCAGCTCAGGTGTACGTGGCTGGCACCTTAGCCCATTGAGCCACAGGCGCCGAGCCGCAATGATGGCTTTGGAGGGGAGCAGCTTGGTGCCTTCACACGGGGTTAACTTGGTTCCAGTAGACTTTTAGCAAACAATTAACAATCTTTTCTGATTTTAAAAGCAACACATGCTCAGAAAAAATTACTCAATAAAAAAAAAAAAAAAAAAGTAGAGATCAATGATGTAGTGAGTTCCAAACCCTGGTAATTCAGGTAAGGGATTGAGGATAAAGATTAAGGTGTTAGTGACACATGTAATATGTGAAATAAAACTTTACAAAATAAAACAAAACAGTGATTTAACAGTCATACAAAGGCTACTTGGATTTTGTTGTCTCAGGACAGCCCCCGGAATTTCTCTGGAAAATAAAAAAGAGCTAAGCAGAAGCCCTGAGCACCCTAAGGTTGCCAAGTTCCTCCATAGTCAAATCTACATGAAAGTGACCAAGTATCCAGATTTGCCCAAGACTATGGAGTTTCCATAGACACAGAACTTTCATGCCAAAATAAAGACCATCTTCAGCAAACCTTGATAGTTGGTCAGCCTGGATGGGGTGCCCTGGTACTGTCACCACTGGTTCTGTTTGAGCCCAGGACCAGCCAGGTGAAATCTACACCAGCCTCTCCATACCTTTCAGCTGTGTGCAGGCCCCTCTCCTTCTTCAGAAAAATGTCTCCTTCTCAGCTTGCCATCTTAGCCTCATCTTCAGCTCAGTGTCTGCCTCCCTCCCCCTCCCACACTGCCCGAGTCAGGGCAGCAAGCACTACCCAAGGATAAGCTCCAAGCTCAGTTCTCTGCTCGGTGCTCTAGGGGAAAGAGAAGGCGTCCAAGGGTAGACTTGGAACAGGCTCAGAGAGGGTTTACCTAAAGAACCCCTGTGGCTCTGGCCCCTGCCCAGACGTGATCAGGAACCTCTTCTGGGGTCCAATATCCTAACAATACATTCCACTTGATTTTATTGTCTACCTCCACTTCAGACTACAGCTCTTTGGGGGCTGGGAGCTCCCTGATTCCTCCATGTCCCAGGGCCATTCACATTTGCTGAGGGAATGTGGCATCTCCAGTACTTCATCCTAGGCTCCCACCAGGCCAGGGTGGAGAAATGGGCCATCTTCAGCCTCAGGACCCAGGTGCTGGGCCTCAGGCAGCTGCTGGACTTACCTCTGCCCTGGCAGGGGGATGGAGTCCAGGTGGCGGCCTCCAGGCAGTGCCATCATGTTGATCCCAATGTGCAGCAAGGCCTGCCCACAGCGGTCAGGACCCTGTGAAAACAGAGGGCAGGACAGTTCAATGAGGCCCCAACACAAAGTATAATCACTTTCTCACCTGGATCTAGGCTGCAAGGAACAAAGGCAAACATGAATAAAAGGCCTCCTAGATCTCCTCTCCTTTTGAATGAGTTTGCACTCCACACACCTCACGCAAGTAAGGCAGAACCAGATTTGATCTTGTTTCTAAGTTCCTAGTCTGCTATAAACCTCGACAATCTCTTCTTATGTCCCATTGCCAAACATTTTTACCTGATCCATTTGGTATGTGCCAAATATTGGGACACACAGGCTAGAAAATATTGCATAGGACATACTTGTACAAAAAAGTACCTCTGATTGATCCGAGATTCAGATTTCACTGGGAATCCTATATTATTTGCTGAATCTGGCATCTCTCCATTCTAATCCCCTGACTCTATCCACCATAGCACTCAGTTATTCACTGTGATCACGCTTAAGGCTGTCTAAGCAATGTGACCCCAGGATGGGCATAGTGGTTGCTTTCCCAGATCCACATCACTTTAGACCAGTGGTTCTTAACCTTCCTAATGCCACGGCCCTTTAATACAGTTCCTGTGGGTCACGACTTTAGAGGGTATAATTTCACCCAAACCATCAGTGATTGGTTCAGAAATAGACATGTGACTCAATTCAGGCCGATTAGTCATGACAAGATTCCTCCTAGGAAAAGTTTTCTTTCTCCTAACAGAGAGCCATAGTATTTGTCTCTCCTATTGAACTTGAACAAGGAAACATACACTTTGTTGTTGCTAAAGGCCATCTTGCAACCGTGAGAGGAGCTAGCTGGAGAGCAAAGTTAGCACACAGGAAAAAATAGCTGGGCCCTTGATCACTGAGACACTGAATCAACCAATGCCGGGACCTGGCTCACGCTAGGCTTTCTACTGCCTAAGATAATAAAAGTTCTTGTCATTTAAGTCAGTCTGAGTGAGAGTTTTTGTGCTGTATAGCCAAAAGCATCCTAACACATAATATAAAAGAGAACCAGCTCCCAGAGCCTCCGATTCCAGCCCTGAGGACACATTTGGCTTGCCTGTGCCTCACAGGTTAGACCAAAACTTGCTGCTCACCTGTTCCTCCTTTCTTGTCTTGTCTTGTCCCTTTTCTGCCCCTGGACATCGTTTCTCCACACTCCTTCTTTTTATTTCTATCTCTCTTCTCTCTGCCAACTCCTCAAGCCAATAAATAAGCCCTCCTTGAGAAAAATGGACATTCTGGCAACTTTACCTGGGTGCAGCAACAGAGGATTCCTAACTCTATTACAAGTGACCCCTATAGAAAAGAACAGGCAAGGAGGATTTTAACTGTGATGAGGCCAAATGTAAAGTAACCCCGGATGATGATGGGAAGAAAGAATAAAATGCTCAATCTGGGGAGGCAAGAGCCAGAATAAACTGGATAATTCCAGACATTCACAGCCATTGCCTGTTTCCTTGTCTGTGGGCCCCACTAGACTGTGAGCCCAGTACTGAACTCTGAACTCAGAGTGTCTGTTGAAGGAAAGAGTGAAATGATTTGTTAATACATTTATGTTGAGCCCTACCTCTTCATCTGTAACTGACGATAACACTATGTAACGTAACGTGCATTTTATAGGGCTATTATGATGATGACATGAGATAAGAAATGTGGAAGTATTGGGCCAGGGGAAGCTAAATAAAAGTAGCTGTTATTATTATGATGCTCTTAGAGTCTGCTATGTGCTAAGTCCTACGGTCAGCTATGATAAGAGAGATCCAGACAATGAGATAGACCAGGTAAAGCCCTTAGCACAGTGACAGGGCTCAGGGAGCATGATAACGTCTCATCACCATTGCTAGTTCTATCACCATCACAATTATTGAGAGAATGTATTTTTGGAACTTAACAAGCCAGCAGGCTGAAAATGATGACATAAAAGAAAAAGCTAGAAACAACAAAGTGAGGTATTTGTTCTCTTTTTGATACATTTGACTAAAGTACAAAACAAGACAATGTCGACTTTTCAGGGTAAAAGCTAAGATGTGACTCAATGGCAGTGAGCAAGCAAATCTTATTTTACTTTCATCTTTATTATGGAGGCAAAGAAAGATGTTGAAGAGGACATTGAAGCCTGAGGTAGGTGAGGAGACAAGGAGACAGGAAGGAAGTTCCAAGGCCCAATAGGATTCCCTAGGATGGAGTATAGCACACCATGGAACAATAGATGAACCTCTGGATCTGATTCAAGTTATATCTGAGGGACCCAAGAAAGGAGAAGTTGTCATGAGCAGAAACCTAAATGCAAGAAAATGTTCTGAATTTCTAAGGGGCAGATTTCACAAGCACAGTTTGGTGACCACAAGTTCTTCAGCAAATTCTGGATCACTGATCTGTGAACCCTTCAGAATGAAGTGGTGAGCACGAGAAGCCAACCAGAGCACAGTAGAGACAAGTGACACCAAAACAATTTACTTCCTGTCCATTAGGAGCCTCTGAGTTTTTGGTGGAGGGGTATGCAATGAGCCTAATATATCTTGTTTTTTGTTAAAGCACCCCAGTGAGATGCCCTCATTCATCCTTTTCATCCATAGCTTCCCAGCAGTTATTATGGAGCCTGCCAGCTAACAAAACCTTGCTCCATGTGATCGCACATGTTCCCAGTGGCTGGGGAGGCACCTTGAAGACATCTGGGCTGCATATGTACCACTCCCCTGTTCCCAGACTGTGTTATTCATGGCCACCTCTCCCCTCCAGTGGGACAAGACTCCCTGATGTCTGAAACTACATCTCATTCAGCATGAGAATGGGCACAGGACCCAACACAACGGCCTGCATGGCCAAAGGCCTGGGCTGTGAACCAGATTAGCTCTCAGAGGAACCACAGCTCAAGTTTCTGGGGACAAGGGAGAATATCTGGAAAGTGAACAGGGAACGGCAGGAGTTTAACCCATCTGATGTTTATAAAGTGTCTATAGCAGTACCAATAATAACAATAGGTAATATTTATTGAGCATGTACTATGTGCTGAGAACTGTTCCAAACGCCTCATGTAGTATTAGTTCTTTCAATACTATCATCAGCCCCTTGTTAGAGATGAGACCTCAGAAATTCAGTAAGAAGCACAGGCTGGGAAGTGACAGAGGAACAGAATCTGGGTTTTAGGATTGGAGGGGAGATGCTAGAGCCAGTGAAGATGGTGAGAGTAACAAACAACCAACATGTGTCCAGCAATTTTTTTAGAAAATAAAAATGTAAGCATATTTTATATTAGAGAGAGGGAAGAGAGTGGGGCGAAGAGATAGGAGAGCAGAGAGAGGGAAGGAGGGAGGGGGTGGGGCCTTGGTGTGTGCCACACCTTTGGGGGTTAAGACATGATTGTAAGAGGGACTTAACCTAACAAATGCAATTAGTGTAACCTGGTTTCTTGTACCCTCAATGAATCCCCAACAATAAAAAAAATTTAAAAAGTAAAAAAAAAAAGAGAGAGAGAAGAGAGCAGAGAGCAGGGAGTGAGTAAAAGGAAGATGGGGAAGGAGAAAAGGAGCAAGAGAATGGCTTGGGATCCCAAAGGAAGAAAGGAAGAACCAGCCACGTGTCCAGCATTTGCTAACAGGAAACACCCAGCTCCAGTGGAACCTTCCCACCAGCACCTCACACTGTTCTCACCTTCCAGACTACGGGTCCTCCAGAAAATGGAAGAACATCCCTCATAAAAAAGAAGCAAGCACTACAGTCAAATGGAGTGAAGATGAGGGGCACAGACTGTAGGACATTTCTATTTTGTTCCTCATTTATTGGCTATTTTTGTGACAGTCATATGGGCAAAGACCGGCCCTAAAGGGATGGATGAGTGGGTGGGGGAGACCATAGTCCCAGATGAAGCTGTAAAGCATCACTAGTTTTACAAAGATACCTATTTTAAGCCTTCAATCATCAGGATCATGCCCACTGCAAAGCTCCATCTTTGTAGCCACCCCCTCCCACTCCCCAAAGTCTTGTTCATCCTGTTGAATAAAGACTTGGAGAGTCAAACCCCTCCAAAGCTACACAGCATGTCAGGAAACCAAGACTGGATTCAAGATAACCCTTAGCCTTGTGCTACATGGTCTCATGAAAAAGCACATGAACTTTGGAGTCTGATAGATTTAAATCCTGATGCCATATCTGATAAGTACATGACCTTGAGAAAATTACCAGTCCACTAAAAATGTGGTTCCTGCAGTTATATCTACCTCCCAAGAGCTTCATAAGTTTATAAGGATTAAATAAGATTACTTGCAAAAGTCCCTGACATTGTATTTGACACATGGTAGTGTCAAAGGAGTGTCCTTCACCTTGGAAGGAGGAGTTGAGAAATATATATCAAGACAGAGATGCTGCTTTGCCCATTAAAAGAGGTGAGAAGAACAAATGAATGAGTGAGCAGGAAAGAGGAAACCCCTTCAGCGCCTCCCCGAGGGCCCTTGCTAACTTAGTGAGAATCCCTCCTGGATTCTGCTGCCTTGCTTCCTCAGGCCTCTGAGCCGCGTCTCTTCTGCCAGGAGGGGCTGGTTTACAAAACGGACTTGAAGCCGGAAGTGTTTCTGATTTAATTCAATGCCTGCTGTGACAACAGTTCCATTTGGACAGCTCATTTTGGCTCCCACATCCCATTAGAGGCAGCCCTTGCTCACCTCCATTTGGCTAACGAGGCTGGGCTCCTTGAGGAAATGGGGGCTATTTACAGTAAATTATTCAATTAAAAACAGACACACGAGTGGTTTCTGCCATTGTCTAATGGGCCATCCAGGTACAGCTCAAGGCATGGCTGGGATTGCTTCATCTGTAGAGTCCATTAGGGCTGTCAACACAGGAGGGACAGCAAACATTGTGGAAAGTAGTTAAGCTTCAGCAGAGGCACTAGGTACAGGGAGGAGAGTGCTGGGGTGTCAGAGAGGAATGGGACAGGGCCCGGCCAATTTGGCTGTAATTCTTTTGTTCTCAAAGGCTTCAGAGAGTGCAAGAGCTGGAAGCAACAGGCTGTCTTGTCACCCATCATGATAAATCACTGTACCTTGAGGGTGGAAAGAGCCCTCACAGAGCACTGCTTTGCTGAGGAAGAACTCAGGGTTCTTCTGATGTCTCAGTATCTGTTTCCCCATGTGTAAAATGGGAAACATATAAACTCAACCTCTCAAGACTGTTGCGAGCATTAAGATAATCCACCTGTAAACATTTACTTTGCTTTCTGGTCCCCCTAACCCACTTCCTACAATTGAGAACTATCCCGGCCCTTAAAAGTCTGGGCGAAGGGAAAACCTACCTCCCAAGATAGACTGAAAGGTCGGGTACATGGGTACTAACACATGACTTAGGTCCCACCAATCAGACACACACAGCAGATGCACATGACCTAGATTTCACCAGATAGGCACATGGAGAAGAATGTGGCCTAGGTTTCACCATTCACGGACACGGAGCTGGGAGCTTGAGACTGGGAGAAAATTTCTTTCTGCAGCTTGAGTGGCTGCAATAGAATCAAGTTCACCTGTACCTGGCATGCTGCCTACTCCTTCAAATGGCCCTAAAATTGATGCTTTTGTCCATTTGCCTTCCCTGGTCTGCGCCAAATGCACAAGATTTAGAATCCAGAGGCTAGCTGCTGGATGTCTAGCCAAGAAGTTTGCTGGATGTGGCCCTTTCCCTTGTCCTCCATATTTTTCCATCTCCATTGCCACTTCCTTGGTCAAAGGCATTGTCATCTCTCACTGAGCCCTCTCCAAGAGCCTTCTACTGTGTTCCGCCCTTCTCCTCCTCAGACTTGACCCTCTCCAAACCATTTTCCACACAACCACCAGAGAGATCTTAAGCACAAATCTAATCACATGCACATCACTCCACTGTTTAAAATCCATCAGTGGCTTCCGGTTGCTACTAGGACTCTCGTGGCCTACTTGGCATGAGTTGATCTGGCCCCTGCCTACCTCTCTAGCCTTTTGTCCTGTCACTGGCAGCTCCCCATCCACACTGACTGCTGTTTCTCCGTTCAGCAAGCCATGCCTCCCCCTCCACACACTTTTATGGAAACTCCTTCCCTCAGCAGCCTTGCCTCTATCTCCCCTCATCAAGTTATCCCTGTGATGCCTGCCCTGTGGATTTAATCAAGTCTTTCATTATTTGATTCCACAGCCCCTTCTATATTTCTCCTTCATAGAGGTTATCACAATTATACATAAATAATTAACTGTGACATGAAGAGCTAATTGTTTTCTCCTTTGAGGGTCCCAGGGCAGGGAACAGAGCTCTGTCCTCCTCACTGCTGGGCCCCCCGTGCCTGACACAGTGTCTGACACTTGTTGACTCAGTGAGTTCCTATTGAAGGAGCTTCAGCTTCCTTGCTGATAAACTGGAGACAACGGTGATTATTGTCACGGTGGTATGAGCATACAGTGAGACCACGTGGGAGGCTCTTTGGATACCATACACATTGCACTGAAAGGGCTCTACATTCAAACATCCACTAAGACAAAGCCACCTGTCCCTCTTGAGTTCTTATAGTCCTCCATCGGTCATAACCACCTGGGCAGCCTCCCTCCCCACCCCCAGCTCTGTGTTCAGCAGGTTCTTCCAATGGACAGAGAGAAGTATCAAAGGACAGTCACAATGCTGTAAGAAAACTACAATGACAGGAAACCAGGGGAATGCTAAGTGGCCCAGTGGGCAGAGGACTTTGAAGCACTACCCGGTCAAAAAGGAGGTGGAAGAAGGGAGCCCCAGGAAGTTTCTCAGGTCATGATACCAGTATTTAAACTTAAAAAAAGAATGTGGGAATAGCAGAGGAAGGAGAGGGGCTGGAAAGAAGAGCGTACAGGGGAGGATCTTTTGGAGGGCGGAGCAAGATGGCAGCCGAGTAACAGCTTCCTTGCGGCTGGGCACGGTGAGACTGGGGAGAGAGGACTTCAGGCATCTCTGGCAGGCGGGATCTACCCAGGAACTTCCCCTTGGGGACACAGGGAGACA
>CAUYRH010028411.1:0-18139 GCA_963574655.1 Perodicticus potto
AAGAAACCAGGTTACACTGATTGCATTTGTTAGGTAAAGTCCCTCTTACAATCGTGTTTTGCCCCCAAAAGGTGTGGCACACACCAAGACCCCACCCCCATTGCTAATTCCCGGTCTATGCTCTTCCATTCCCCAGCCCCACCCCCCCCTTTCTGTCTCTGTTCTCCCCTTCCCTCTTTTTTTTGAGACAGAGTCTTACTTTATCGCCCTGGGTAGAGTGCTGTAGTGTCACAGCTCACAGCAACCTCCAACTCCTGGGCTTAGACGATTTTCTTGCCTCAGCTTCCCAAGTAGCCCGCCACAACGCCTGGCTATTTTTTTTTTTTTTTGTAGAGACAGTGTCTCACTTTATTGCCCTTGGTAGAGGAACCTCCAACTCCTGGGCTTAGGCGATTCTCTTGCCTCAGCCTTCCGAGTAGCTGGGACTACAGGCGCCTGCCACAACGCCCGGCTATTTTTCTGTTTTGCAGTTCGGCTGAGGCCGGGTTTGAACCCGCCACCTTCGGTGTATGGGGCCGGCGCCCTACTCCAAGAGACACAGGCGCCGCCCCCGCCTGGCTATTTTTTGTTTGCAGTTCGGCTGGGGCCGGGTTTGAACCCGCCACCCTCAGTATGTGGGGCCGGCGCCCTACCCACTGAGCCACAGGCACCACCCCAACATCCCATTATTTTAACTGCTTTTCACGAAACTTGTTCTTCTTCTAATTGACTCTGGATTCAGAGTTAGATAAGTAGGAAAAAAGACATTAGAGTTACTGAGGCAGAAAATGAGAGGCTTGGGCAAAGCAGAAGGTGACAGGATGAGTGGGTATATGGAGTGATGAGATTTCTGAAGAAATGATTGAGTGTGTTAAGTGTGAGAGCCCCACTGGGGAAAATGGGTCATATTATCTTTTTTTTTTTTGGAGACAGAGCCTCAATCTGTTGCCCTGGATAGAGTGCTGTGGCATCTCAGCTCACAGCAACCTCCAATTCCTGGGCTCCAGTGAATTTCTTGCCTCAGCCTCCCAAGTAGCTGGGACTACAGGCACCCACCATAACGCCTGGCTATTTTTTGGTTGTAGTGGTCCTTGTTTGGCAGGGCCGGGCTGGATTTGAACCTGCTAGCTCTGGTGTATGTGGCTGGTGCCTTAGCTGCTTGAGCTACAGGCGCCGAGCCCAGATTATCTTATCACATATGATCAAGAATGACTTAGAGTCACTCTTATATGACTCTGGGCAGCAATTCTAACAAGGAGAGAGTGGATGGAGCTGATGCGGTGGTCAGGAATGCACTGTAAAGCCCAGTCTCACTGGCCTCATTCATTTCTCTGAAGATCCAAGCATGGAGTGGACATTAGGACAAAAGGAAAATATATGTATTTCTCTCTCTTACCGATTTAAGCACTTCAACCTTGGTATTGTCTAGAAGGTTTGAGATTACTTCTGGTGGTATATTCCATCGTTGAAGTAGTTCTGCAACAAAGAACAACCATCTTACAGTATGAATTGACAAAATAATCCCTGGGCTGGGTTGTTTTAGCCACAGTCCACTGGAAAAATCTCTGGAGAAATCTCTTCCCTGCCCACTCCACTCTGGAGTGACCTGAGTAAAGACCTATGTAGTGTCTCCCAGTCTGCTGGGGGGAGAGGGAGAGGAGGGCTAGCAAGGAAGCGAAGACTCCAGAACTGCGGTGAAATTGGTGAGTGCCCAGTGTCAAGGTGGAGACTTGACAAGTATCCAAATATTGATGCCAAGTGATATGCTGGCATTTCTGACCTCACTGCCTTTTAGCTGTTTGGTGTTATTTGCACTGTTGGGAACCCCAGATGATCCAGGTCCATGTTTCCTCTCAGCATCACGATGATGTCGATCCTAGGGGCACTTAGCACTCTAGATTCCTTTAGGAGTGTCGAGGGGGCCTTTTGCCATGGTTTTCATTTTTTTGCCATCTCAAGTTACTAAAACCCATTTCAAAACAAAGAGTGCTCTGTGACCTAGCTGCTGATAGAGTGACCTGGGCCCGGTGACACGGCACACTCTGCTGTGTGGCCCCCACCCTGGTGCCTCTCCTGGGACACTGGCTCTTCTAGGAGTTCAGGTTTTAAATTCCACCTACCAGTGAGGTTAGACCAGAGCCTCTCCAGAACTTTATCCATCACCACTTGCACCTCGTCTATCTGCAAGAGATGGGAGGAGCGCTTTCATCAGTATCATCAAAGTCTACAAGCTAGTTGTCACAGTCAGGGAAAGCAATCTCAGGGCTTCCGTACGTGTGTTTTCTCCAGTAAAAATGTCGGTTTGGAGGTGGACCTTAGTCCATCTCTCAGGTCTCTAAATATTTGGGGTTTTCCAGATGCCTCTCTGTAGATCTTGCTGCCTCAAGGGATTCCTTGAACAAAGGTTGATTGGGCTCCTATTATGTACCCACTTTGCTGTAGGTGCAGTGGCACAGCTCTGTGCCCTCGGGACAAATGAGAGAGCACATTTGGGGCTGGGAGGAACTGTTGTTACTGTTGCTGCTGCCTCCTTGGCCTTCCCAGGTCTTGTCCTGTTGGTGGTCTCTTTACTCCCGTGTGCCTGCATGTCCCTCTCTAGCTGGCATAGGAGTCTGTGCTGCCTACCCTTTCTTTCTATTTTCTTTCTTTTTTGTTTTTTTGGTTTTTTTTTTTTTTTGAGACAGAGTTTCAAGCTGTCGCGCCTTGGATAGAGTGCCATGATGTCATAGCTCACAGCAACCTCCAACTTTTGGCTCAAGCGATCGTCTTGCCTCAGTTTTTCTATTTTTAGTAGAGACAGGGTCTCGCTTCTTTGCTCAGGCTGGTCTCAAACCCATGAGCTCAAGCTATCCACCCTCCTCAGCCTCCCAGAGTACTAGGATTATAGGCGTGAGCCTCCGCGCCCAGCCTCTTTTTTTTTTGTTTTTCTTTTTGAGACAGAGTCTTACTGTGTCGCCCTCCGTAGAGTTCTGTAGCATCGTAACTCACAGCGACCTCAGACTCTTGGGCTCGGGCAATTCTCTTGCCTCAGCCTCCCAAGTAGCTGGGACTACAGGCGTCTGCAACTATGTCTGCCCGGCTATTTTTTTTTCGTTGTTGTCGTTTACTAGGCCCAGGCTGGGTTTGAACCCACCAGCCCCATTGTATGTGGCTGGTGTCCTAACCACTGAGCAAAGGGCGCCAAGCCTCTTTGTTTTGTTTTGTTTTGTTTTGAGACAGAGTCTCACTGTGTTGCCCTCAGTAGAGTGCTGTGGCATCACAGCTCACAGCAACCTCAAACTCCTGGGTCCAAGTGATTTTCCTGTCTTAGCCTTCCGAGCAGCTGGGACCACAGGTGCTTGCCACAACGCCTGGCTATTTTTGTTGTTGTTGTTATTGTAGTTGTCGTTGTTTAGCAGGCCCAGGCCAGGCTTGAACCCGTCAGCCCCAGTGTATGTGGCTGATGCTGTACCCACTGAGCTACAGGTGGCGAGGTTCATTTTTTTTGAGACAGAGTCTCACTCTGTCACCATGGGTGGAGTACCGTAGTATCACAGTTCACAGCAACCTCAAACTCTTGGCTTCAAGAGTTCTTATTGCCTCAGCCTCTTGAGTAGCTGAGAGTACAGGCACTTGCCACAACACCCGGCTAGTGTTTCTATTTTTGGTTGATATGGGGTCTTGCTCTTGTTCAGGTTGGTCTGGGACTTCTGAGCTTAAGCAATCCACCTGCCTTGGTCTCCCAGAGTGCTAGAATTGCAGGCGTGAGCCACCACGCCTGCCTGTGCTGCCTACCCTCTGCCTACCTGGTTCCCTCTCTCTGGGACACACTTTGTTTTGTGTGATAAATTACTCCTCTGCTTTCAAGGCTGAGTTCAGGCATCATGTTTTCAGTATACTCCCTGTCTACCTCCCACTTGGTACTCTCTCTGGTTTGTCTTCATGCTCAGTTAACCCCTATTTGCATGAAGGTCTCTGCCTCCTGTCAGGTGGGCAGTTATATGAAGTCGGGGATCATGCCTTCCAGGTTGCCTCCCCAGGGCACAGAGCCTGGCATATCATGAAGCTGCCTCGTAAAGTTGAGAGGACAGAAACCTTGGGCTTGTGACGATCTGCAGAGTCAGCCTGGGGGCCACATCCCCATTTTCTCAGAGCTGATATATGAGACCCAAGTTCTAAACTCTTAACTTGTAAAGTTGTAAGGTTTTCCCCTTTGGGTGTCCATTGTGTACTTCACCCCACCGTGTTGCCACCAGACTCCTCTTTTTTGCCTTTTTAAAAAATGTTTTTCTATGTCCCCATTTAGCCTGCACACCTGAAGGCCAGTTTCTGGAGTTAGACACCTCGTTACTACTTCATGTGGCATTTGCAGGGCTGGGCATGTAGCAGGTGCTCAGCAAACATATGTTGATTTAAGGTGTGAACATGCCCAAGGTCAAATGCCTTAAACTTGGAGCTGGGTGGTGAACCTTTCCTCAGTTTCTGTCACTGACGCTGCGGCCTGGCCCCTGGCCCTCCCCTTGCCCTCTGCGCTCATCGTCCTCTCAGACTCTTCTGGGGCGATCCACGTGCTCACTCTATAGAACATGAGCTGAAAACCAACAGGAGGCCTGAGGTCATGGGAAGCCGGCTTTGTTTCTGAGATGCTCTTGTGAGCCATGTCAGATTAAAGCTTAGGTTATATTATCAACCCTCCGGTAGATGTCCAGGCTTGAGGTGTATCAGATCAGCCAGGACACTGCAAAGGCAGGGATTCCAGGCCCTTCTCAGGTCAATGGCTGAACGTAGAACTGCACAGTGGGCTTGGGCAGCCGTGTTTGCAGAGCTCGCTGAGACAGCCTGGGTCTGGAGCCCATAGGCCTGCTCTGTCTGTGGACTTGTCTTCCTCACCTTTTCCTCTCCACAGTCTCTGCAGTACTCAGTGTCTGGCATTCAATTTTTTCTCTCATACCATAGATAAATACATTGAAAAGCTAATCAACTTACAGCCTCAGGGGGTGTCGAGCTGTGTTCAGAGCTGTGGGGAAACAAAGTACACAGAAATGTTAGGTTCTTACAAGAAGCACATTGTAAGGGTAGAGTTTAAGTATGAGGTTAGTTGCTTTGTAAGAAAGTCATTTATAAACTAGAAACTACTGAGAGAGAGAATGAAAGATGAATGAGACCATGTGCGTTTAAAATTCAATTCTGATTTCTCCGTAATTGTCCAGGTAATTCCTGTTGGAGGGCCTAAGGCAGCCACGCACAAACTCTTTCCCTCCTCCTCCTGCTCCTCTCCTCCCAAGACAAAGACACAAAGGATCTGACTAGCCCACCCCTCTGAGAAGTTCCCCCAAAGACCCTGACTTTCTGAACAAGCTGTGGAATTTGCCCACCTCTTAGACCCCATATAAAAGGAGCGTCTAACTGCCCCTGGGAGTGGGTGCCACCACCTTTGCACTGCCCATGCGGGTCATCCTCCCCTTTCAGTAAACCTGGCCTGAACGTCTCTGCTGTGGCCTCATTTCTGGGCGCTACCCCTTATACCTTTCAATTCCCAGGAACCATACGCATTGCTTTGCTCATATGATTTTTAGTGGGCTTGATATTTTCTCTTATACTGACAGGGGATTATGTAGTTATAGACAGTACCTCACAAGTTTGATGTCTGGTATCAGTCTGTCTTTTGAAATCTTGCCCATATGCGAGATGATTAAGCTCTGAATTAATACAAAACAAGCAGGAGTTAAAAATAAGAACTTGACCTGGCTAGTCAGGAAACTGATCTCATGGTGAGATGAAGAACAGGGACCCATATCAGGATCAGAGGGGAGCCTGCCCATCCTTCTCCTCTGAAGCCAACCTGCTTACTCCATTCTCCCCCTGGGGACTGACCCCACCAGACTGGCTGGTCTCCCAGGCACTCTGGACCTCAGGGTTTAGGTACAAGCTCCACCCACTGAACGCTGCTCTTACAATTCCTCCTCACTAATCAGTAGTGATGCATTTGTCTGCACTCACTGTTTGTCCGGTGGCAAAGCTCTCACCATCCTTTCTCAACTTAACCCAGTAGGTGGCTTGAACTGTATTGCCTGGCTGGAGGGAGTAGGTGATTTTGGTCATGCTGGCATCCACATTACCTTTCTGTTGAAAGAAGTTATTATTATTATTTTTTTGAGACAGAGTCTCACCATGTTGCCCTTGGTAGAGTGCCATGGCGTCACAGCTCACAGCAACCTCAAACTCTGGGGGGTACGTAATTTTCTTGCCTCAGCCTCCCAAGTAGCTGGGACTACAGATACCTGCCACAATGCCTGGCTATTTTTTGTTGCAGTTGTCTTTGTTGTTTAGCTGGCTTGGGCCCAGGTTTGAACCCGCCAGCCTTGGTGTATGTGGCTGGTGCCCTACTCATTGAGCTATGGGTGCTGAGTCTATTATTTATTTATTTATTTAGAGATAGAGTCTCACTATGTCGCCCTGGGTAGAGTGCTGTGGCATCACAGCTCACAGCAACCTCAAACTCTTGGGCTTAAGCGATTCTCTTGCCTCAGCCTCCCAAGTAGCTGGGACTACAGGCACCTGCCACAACACCCAGTTATTTTTTTTGTTGAAGTTGTCATTGTTTATCAGGCCCAGGCTGGGCTTGAACCCACCAGCCTAAGTGCATGTGGCAGCACTGTAACCACTGAGCTATGGATGCTGAGCCAGAAGTTATTATTTAGAGTTAGGAGAGGGTCTGGGCATGGTGGCTCATGCCTGTAATGCTAGACCTAGCAATTTGGGTGGCTAAGGTAGAAGGACTGATAAGGTCCAGGACTTTGTGGTTGCAGTGAGCAACCACTGCCCTCAACAACAAAGGAAGACTCTGTCTCCAAATCAATCAATCCATAGATACATAAAATAAAAAAATAAAGTGAAAAGAGGAAGAAGAACTGCAGAATGTTGCCATATGAGAAGCTCATGGGTGGTTCACTTAATTCATTCAAATCTTTATTGCTCCTCTAGTGTGACTTGCTCATCTAGCTGGGTACTGGCACAACCGATATGACAACAGGCAGTCTATTTCCCTAAAATTCCCTTGATTGAAAGCACAGTGGGGCATATAACATGTAAATTTTTACATTTCTTTTTTTTTTCACGTTTCTATTATGCCTTATTCTGGTTGAAGCCTATTGCTCTCTATGCCCTTGTGGCAGGGCAGCTCTGCACTTGTTTGTGTTGGGGCACCTCAAATGGAAATGCTGTAGGTTGTTTCAAACAGAGTCCGATATATGGAGAACAGTCTATTACTGTCCTGGTTACTTTTTTTTTTGAGACAGAGTCTCACTTTTGCCCTCAGTAGAGTGCCGTGACATCATAGCTCACAGCAACTTCGAACTCTTGGGCTCAAGAAATTCTCTTGCCTCAGCCTTCCAAGTAACTGGGAGCACAGGCGCCCGCCACAACTCCCAGCTATTTTTAGAGACGCAGTATCACTCTTGCTCAGTGTGGTCTTGAACCTGTGAGCTCAGGCAGTCCACTGGGCTTGGCCTCCCAGAGTGTTAGGTTTACAGGTGAGAGGCAGCATGCCCGGCAACTGTCCCATTGAATGCTATTGCTGCTATTTCCTCTGCCACTTTTAGGGCCACTAGGAGCAAATGAAATATCTCACATACGTAGATAGCCCACTGCCCTTGTTCATTCTGTGGCTGCTGGCAGCTTCATTCTCTCACCATTTGTGAAATGGGGACATAAACACTTACATCCTCCTGCTTTGGTGAGGACAAAATGACATTAATTATATAGAGACACCGGGCTCTGTCCCTGGCACATAGACAGCACTCCAAACACATGTGTCCTCCCTGTCCTTCCCCTGCTTATGTGACCAAGCGAAAACGTGTACCCCATGACAATCGTGTTTACCTCTGGAAGGACACTGAGAACCCGCTTTCTTAGGCTCTCAGGCCAGTGCCAGGGGCCCTGTGGATGATGCTTACCTGGAAGGAGCTCATCTTGGCAGCGTACGTGACAATCGTCTTGAGGATTATGTGGGACAGAGTTAGGGAAGCGTTGGCATTTTTAGTATCTGGAGAGAGTGGACTTCCAGTCATAGGGACTCTCTTTTTGTTAAAGCGGGCTTCAGCCTGGAGTGAGAAAAACAGAAAACTGCCTGTCATCACATGGGACTAACACCAATTTCAGTGCCTTTGGAGGTCTGACCAGGAAAGGAAAGGAGAGGTGGCTCAAGTGGGCATTGCCATGGGAGGTGCGTGAGGACACGGGGCAGGTGACCCCCTTGGCCTCCATGGTGGAGGACAGTGGGGAGTGCTGGGGTGTGTGGTGCCTGGAGAGTAAGAGCCAGAGTTAAGGAGCTGCCTCTGAGCAGTGCAGCTCAGGGTGCCCAGGCTTTTGCTTCCAGGGAAACCCCTGCAATCAGGTGTTATTTCCAGTAAGGTGTGTGTGTATCACTTCTGTATGACAGTCATGTTTCTTTTTTTGAGACAGAGTCTCATTATGTTATGTCGCCCTGGATAGAGTGCCATAGTGTCATAGCTCACAGCAACCTCCAACTCCTGGGCTTAAGCGATTCTCTTGCCTCAGCCTCCAGAGTAGCTGAGACTGCAGGCACCTGCCACAACACCCAGCTATTTTTTGTTGTAGTTTGGCTGGGGCTGGGTTTGAACCCATCTCCCTCGGTATATGGGGCCGGCGCCCTACCCACTGAACCACAGGCACTGCCCACAGTCACATTTCTTACCTTTCCCTAGAGGTAAGGTTCTTTCAGCCTGAAGTGCCCTCAGGCCTTCCTTCCCATACTTCAAAGCCCATTTTGTCCATGAAATCATTTACAGGTATTCTGGCTTCCATTAATTAATTTCTCTCCTTTCATATGTATTTTTCCTCTTATGAAATGCAAAGTTGACGTGGCAAGTGTTGGAAAGTTTGGGAAAGTTTGTAGTGGAAGAAAAAGATTTTGCCTCCTAGCACTTGATATTTTTGCTTTTGTTTGCATAACTCATTTGCATTTAATTTCACTATTTAAAAATTAACTATTTTATTAGCGTTTTCATATACTATTATAAATGCTAGCGTTTCTAATGATCTCATACATGGCTCAATTATATACTTTTTTTTTTTTTGAGACAGAGCCTCAAGCTGTCACCCTGGATAGAGTGCTGTGGCATCACAGCTCACAGCAACCTCCAATTCCTGGGCTCAAGTGATTCTCCTGCCTCCGCCTCCCAAGGAGCTGGGACTACAGGCACCTGCCACAATGCCTGGCCATTTTTTTGGTTGCAGCCATCATTGTTGTTTGTCAGGCCTGGGCTGGATTTGAACCCGCCAGCTCAGGTGTACGTGGCTGGCGCCTTAGCCCGTTGAGCCACAGGTGCCAAGGCTATACTTTTTGTTCATCTCATTTTTTTTCTAGTCCTATCATTAGTACTTATATTTCTTTGTGCTTAAATGTATCTGTGCTTTGTTTTGGAAGAATTCCCAGAAGTGGAGCTGAGTCTAAACCTCGTCTATCTATAGCCCTTTTTGTGACTTACTTTTGCCTTGCCCCATGTTCTACATGGGTGGGTGGGGATAGTGGGCCGTTTTTATTTCCTCATGTATTGTCCCTTGAGTGTCTAGACCTGTCCTGGGCTGATCCTAATGGGTCAAAAATTGTCATTGTTGAAATGCCCCTCAGGGCATTAGTGGACTTTAGTGAGGGGGAACACACAGCTGACTCTGGAGAAGGCACTCAGCTTGGGACACTCACCCCAAGTAATGTCTGGGAGCTGAGAGGCCATAAAGCCTGGTTTGTCTTATCATTCAACATCCAGGGTGTCCATAAAGTTCAAGTGCAATCTCAAATAACTGTCTGTTTTAAATTGCCCATGAACTTTATGGGCTCCTAGTATATTGTGAGGTTGGATTTTTTTCCAGCCTTGGTGCAGAAGCCGTGGGTAGCAAGAACAAAGAGCACTTACACAGTAGACAGTTGAAAGACCACCTGCGGATATCCTGGAACTTTTAAGGGTGTATGTGAACAAGCCGGCAGCTGCAGGTGAGAGGAGAGAGAGACCATGGAGAGACCCAGCAAACCACTGACAGTTGCCATGTGCTGTGCTGTGTGCCCTGTGGAGACCCCTTCTGTTGCCTCGGTCCCAAGCAGAAAGCTGGTGCCCTCCGTGGCTCCCCCTTATGCTCGTGGAAGGAGGCTGTGAAGAGGAAGCCGACAGGAGGATCCAGCACCTTCTGTGATTTGCCTCCAAGGGAGGAAGAGGCTTGCTGGGTGGGCCTCATGTATCATCTATTCTGAACGGGTCAATTGTCACCAGTTTCCTGCTTCAGTTCTCTGATGCCTGCTGGCCCACCGTGTCCAATAATCCTGTGTCTCTGTATGTATCTGGGGACATCGAGGGGTTTCTGATTCTCAGCCTCCCAAGGTGAGGGCGTGGGGCTGCTGCAGGCTCAGACTCCCTTATGTGTGCACTTGGCATTTGGTTCTGGGGAGCTCCAGGGGACTAAGTCAACGTCAGCGGGGGTACATTTTGCTGAAAAGGTGTGTCTGACAGCCCTATCCTCTCCGTCCATCACGTGGCGGGATCCCTTGGGAGTGTCAGCCATCTCTCTCATTGGCCCAGGCAGTGCCACTGAGGGGAAGTGTTTGTACTCACAATTCTTGCAGTCACTGCCATCACTGAGAACAATGTCACAGGAGTTTGGTTCTTCGGTCTGTGAATTCACCACCAGTTAGCATTGTGAAGGCTGGGCTGTCAGTCTGTCCTGGTGCATCTCCCTTTCTCTGTCTCCCTTGTGCTCCCTTCCCCCTTTCCCTGCCTCTTTCTCTCTTTTTTGGGCCTCCTTTTTGACAGAAGTCACCTGTTCCTCTCCGCAGCCTGGGGCATCATCAGTGCTGCGGATGAGCTCATTTGGGGCTGGAGGGGCTACTGGTTCTTTGTCTCGGCCTCCTAAGGCTCTGAGGTCTGTTCTGGAGTCTGTCCTAGCATTAGACCATATCTGGGGGGAGGGCTCCTCTCCTTCCCCTCTGAGGGGTTTCCTCCCCTTTCCCAAGACTTACATTCTCATTCAAACTTATTGTCAACAGTTGAGGAACGATGTCATCCAAGGGCACAGGGAGAGACACAGGCAAAACCTCCGTGACCCTGGGAAAGAAGCACATGGAGGACCTTGTGATTCTTGTGTCTGTGGATTTGCCCGGACGAGGGGAGAAGCCCGTCTATTGGTGAGACAGCAGCAGTGATGTCCTGCTGCTCAGTCTGTGCTCACGCCCCAGCCCTCCCCCCTTCCATTTTGCTCATTAAGGAAGACTCAAGGACACCTGGCAAATGGCCAAAGCACGTGACGTCTGGCCCAGCAATCCCACCTAGAGGACTTCATCCTTCAGATACCTGTGCCCACTGGAGGACAGATTTTTCTATGACTTTATCTTTGCGGTTTGGTTTAAAGGTTAAAAATTGGAAACAATAAGATATTCTTTGATAAGGCAGTGGTTAAATATCATGTATCTTCATTAGGGAATACTCGGGAGGCATGCAAAATGAAGAAGCTCTTTATACCCAGGTGATACAGATTCCCAGCAATCTTTTACATGAAACCCTAAAGCCTGGAAAGGTGTATGTGACATTTCGCCCTTTCTGTGTGTTTATATATGCACAAAGATTTACTTCCCTGGGCAAATAGCATCTCTGAAAGCAAACACAAGAGACTGGATTCATTGGTTGCTTCCAGGGAGGATAATTAGCCAGCTAGTGTTTCTGGGTTGGAGAGAGACTTTGCACTGTGGCCATTTATGCCTTTTGGATATTGATCCTGATGAGTGTAACGCTTGTGCAAAAGTATAAAAGTGCAGTTGTTGGGCAGGATGCATGGACTATGCTGAAAGGTTGTTATCAAACACAGTGGGTCCGTCCTTAGCAGAGACCCCTCTGTGGTCCTCCATTTACTGATCCTTCAAATCACAGCATTGGAGAAGCTCACACCTAAGGGAGTACCAGAGGGAATAGGCTGGCTCTGAGGCCAGCTGATGCAGAAAATGAGAAAAATGGTCTCACGTACTTCTTCTGTAACTGAAGGGTCACTTTGTCAGCTGTGATGGATTTTTCCAGGACCTGGAGTTTGACGCAGTGGGTGTTATTTGTGGAGATGCCAATTTGCAAAACCATATGCCCGTGGACTTCAAATCCTAGTAGGTCGACTGCAGGTCCAACTACCCTGTGGAGAGCAAGATGTGGGTGAACCCAGGCCTGGCTGCAACGTGTCACTCAGGCCAATCAATATACGGTTTGGGAAGCAGCTTTAGGTACTTGTCAAGGTTCATGCTGGAGAGGAAATATTTGATGCTTTCCAGTGAATGTACCCCAAGGCTGGCTGAACCTTATACACAGGGAATAGAGCCTGGATCTTGGTTGGCAGTCAGGAACTGTGTGACAAAATTGGCTGGGCACAGTAGCTCACGTCTACAATCCTAGCACTTTGGGAGGCCGAGGTAGGAGTGTTGCTAGAATCCAGGAGTTTGAGACCAGCCTCATTAAAAAATAAAAAAATTAGGTGGGTGGGGTTGGTGAGTGCTTGTAGTCTCAGCCACTTGGGAGGCTGGGGCAGGAGGATCTCTTGAGCCTGGGAGTTTGAGGTTGCTGTGAGTTATGATGATGCCCCTGCACCATAACCGGGAGGCAGAGCAAGACCCTGTCTCAAAAAACAAACAAACAAAAACCTGACAAATCATGCTCCTCCCCAGCCTTTAGGAGGTCTCGTGGTGGTGTTGGCATGAGGCCAGGTTGTAGGGGCGATGTTCATTATGGGTTCACTTTTGTGCCCAGCGCCCTGACTCCTGTGCAGCAGCGTAAGAAAAACCCACTACTGACTAGACCTGATCTCATTGCATGAGATGTTCTGCACCAAAAGAATGGCTTTTCTTGGTCCTGTTCAATGTAGTGATCATAGACACTGTCCCTGGAGGCAGACAGCCTTAGTTGAAACCCTGTCAGTGCCATGTTTTAGTTGTGTGATTTTTTTTGCAACCACTTTTGCTGGTCTAAACTGGTATTCCATTCTGGAAATAGGACAGCTCTTCTGGTAAGGTTGTAGAGAGGCTGCGAGGAGGGTCTGATAGGTGCTAGGACAGTGAGAGGTGTCAATGCTGTGTGCCTTAGTCCACAAAGCCATCCTTTCCTGTGTACCTGTACCTGTAGCCATCCACCCTGTACCTCTGGTGTCTTCCTGTGTGCCCTGAGCCTATGCTGTTAACATGTTCCCCAAGCCCATAGGGTGATGCCGACTGAGGACAGTTCATCTTTGTGCCCAGCAAGCCTCGGTTCCAGAGTGGTGTTTCTCATGCCCACGTCAGGTGGGTGCATGCATGTAGGCATTTACATTGTAGCTCCCTAAGGGCATTTCAATCAACTCTGTTTCCCACAACTGGCTAGGACCACGTTTGTACCAAGTGGGCTGATTTTCTATTGATAGTCAACATCATTTGGGAAGTACCCTAGGTTAGGGGCAGCGTAAGGTATCTCCATGAGTTGTGTTCCCTTGGTTTGTCTCTTCATTGCCCAGGCACGAACTTGTGCAGATGTCCATGGAAATCTTTGTTATACTACTAGAGGACGGGGCTTCCGGGGCTGTTCTCCTGCCTGCCCTTTGGCTGGGGGAAGGGCAGCTGTGTCCACGGCCCAGTTTGTCCCCTCCTCACCTTTGCTGCTGTCCTCACTTGCTGTCTCTCTGCCCTGCTCTTGGACTCTGGCACTTGCACCTGCGGGCAGGGTAACCCAGCAGACTGCTGTGAGGAGTAGCTCACCCTTTTCCACCTATGAAGGCAGTAGTTTTGGCGTGCATTTGGATCCCGTCATCTGCCATGGTTGACTTCATGCTGTCTACAGTCACCTTTTGAACCTCTAATCTGCAAAGAGACAGAATCTAGAGTGAGTCTTGGCTGAAGAAATCAGCCTGGACAGCAGAGAATACCCTTGAGGCGGCCAGTTAACAACCGACTGACCGATCTACCTTCCATTCCCTTGACCTCCTTGGCCCCCTCCCTAGCTCATTTCTCTATGCTCAAGAAATCTGGCCGATATTTCCCCTGGAAGGCACAGTTTAAACTCAGAGTGACTCTGTTGCCTGGTAAAAACACGGTGGTCCGCTGGGGTAGTGGAGGTTGGGCTTAAATGCTGCTTCATCGGGTATCTGGGGCCAGGCACCTTGGGTGAAGGAAGTACCTACCCCAGTAAGAGCTTTTCCATGTTGATATTTCCCAGCAGGCCTGTGAGTGTCTCACTGATGTCTGAGGGCACAACGCTGCTGAGCACATCCTGGGTGGAATCTGTGAGCTGGCCTGCTTTGCCAACCACATCATTCAGGGGCTGCTGGAGGTTGGAGAGACCGGTGCCCTTGAGGAGTCCGTTTACGGGATTCTTGTCTGCACCAATGGGCAGTAGGCTGCCCAGACCCCCTTGGCCCAGGGGCAACAAATCACCGACAGCACCAGTGGCTTCTGAGAGCAGTGGGACCTCCGGGGACTTGATGTTGCTTCCCTGGCCCAGGATGCCATTGAGGCCAGCACCTCCTAATAAGTCTAGGGAGGATGTGAGATTTAACAAAGACAGGAGGCCACCGGAGTCACCCAATGTCGATATCAATGACCCAAGCAAACCGGCCAGGTTAACCTTGTCACACTTCAGCATCTTCTCAATCTGCGGGGGGAGGGTGGCATCCAAATCTGAAAAGAGTCAAGAGACACATTCCTGCTGGGGGCTGTCCCACGTGGGCAGGCAGCACCTATGGAACTGCACATTGTGCCTCCCAGACATATCAATCCCTGGCACTGTCCACCCCAAGGGCAGCTTGGCCTCACAAAAATCCACCTGCCCCCTTGTAAAGAGGTGCCATGTATTCAGCTACTCTGGTGCCAGAATACTTTACATCTGAAGGGTTTGGGCATGGAGGCATGGAGTGAAAGGATCTAGCTGGGTTTCTGAGCCCAGCATCTCAAGGTAGAGTCTGGGATCTATCTCTGGGAGGCTGAGTGGCCTGGGTGAAGTCTTTGGTGTTCTGGGTCCCAATGTCTGCACCTGTGAAGAGCAAATGGTAGGCTCTGCCGTGTGGGTGGGTGGTGGAGGGTGAGACTTATGTGCTAAGTAAGGTAGAAGTGGTTTTCGAGCTGAGTGTCATCATCCCAGTCATTCTGCCCAAGTTCCTGTCTCTGCCCAGGCCTCATCTTCCCGTTTTGGGTCACTGTGAGATGCTGCCACCTTTCTAAGCTGCCTCTGCGCGGAGACCTCAGTATCACTCTGCTCTGCCGCGCTGGTCTCCTCACGGGGAGGATGTACTAAGCATGCCTTTCCCTGGCCTGGGGGATGCAGATACCCGATGATGCAGCACTCAAGCCTAGCCTCCACTACTTCCAATGCCTGGAAGGTGGCATTCCAGTAGGCTGTGGGGAAGGGAAGAAGGGGGGTCAACAGTGACTTTGAGAGTGGTCACTTCACCTGGGTCCTGTCCTATCATGCTGCTCTTATGGCCTGAGCAGGAATATGGTGTGGACACCATAGGCTATGACATCTGGTCACCCTTGCTGAGCTCAGGGATGAAGTTAATGAGACCTAGGGACATTTTTGGCCCAGCAGAGGGGCAGTTGGAAGAAGTTTCACATAATCCCAGTCCCTGTGAGGCCAGTAGCTCCTGGCTTTTGGAGGCTTCCTGCTGTTTCCCTGATGGAGGACCCTGCATTGTGGAGAGTCCTACAGAGTTATGTGGACACACCCTATTCCCAGGTTCATGCCTAGGAGAGTGTCTTGCACGCGGAGGTCAGAGAACCATTTCTTGGAGTAGCACAGAACTGGAAAACATCAGAGGCAACAGGATCACAGAGTGAGGAGGAATCATGCATTAGAACACGGCTCTCCATTCAGTGCTGAGGAATCCCCCCAACTATGAGATTGAGGGTCAGAGTGAGTCCCATCCTCTATTCTGGAAACTTTATAGCATATAGTGATATCTTTTTTTTTTTTTTTTGAGACAGAGCCTCAAGCTGTTGCCCTGGGTAGAGTGTTGTGGCATCACAGCTCACAGCAACCTCTAACTCCTGGGCTCAAGCGATTCTCCTGCCTCCACCTCCCAAGGAGCTGGGACTACAGGCACCCGCCACAGTGCCCAGCTATTTTTTGGTTGCAGCTGTCATTGTTTGGTGGGCCTGGGCTGGATTCCAACCCACCAGCTCAGGTGTATGTGGCTGGTGCCTTAGCCATGTAGTGCTATCTTTTTGATTGAGAGGGATTTCAACACATCATAAAATATAAAGACGTTGCTAAGGAAACACAATCATAGCACAATTTTCACAATCAGGCTAAGCCCTTGTTTGGATGGGAGGGAGGGTGGACATGGAGCCTGGCTGGGGCCCTGGGACCTCTTGCCCTCTGCCTGGGTTTGTTCCTAGGGAAATCATACAGAGGCATTTGCTACATTTATCTTTTAATGTTTTTAAGTCTGAAAGTAAATTAACAACTGACACCACCAAATCACCGTGTGATGGGTACACAGCTGCCCTTTGGACCAAGTCTGAACATTTTTTTGTTGTTGTAGTTTGGCCGGGGTGTGGTTCGAACCTGCCACCCTCAGTATATGGGGCCAGCGCCCTACTCACTGAGCCAGAGGCACCACCCTGAACTTTTCTATGTATTTGAAGCATCTGGTAATGAGGAGGAGTGCTGGGAGGCCCAGAGCACATGCTCCTCTAGAGGTAAAGCTGTCTACTTGGCAGCTGTGGGGCTGGCCCTATGGTTTCTCCGTAGGTGCTATGTCACCTGTGTGGCCCTGTGCCCTTATCCTGGAGGCTGCAGAGGCCTGATTAAGGGAGCCCTGAGGACTTTCCAGCTGGCTTTCATTTGCCAGTGGGTCCTGCCCCTTTCCCGATTTTCCCTTTGCCATGCCTCAGATTCCTGAGCTGCTCTGCTCTCAGCCTCTGCAGAGTTTTTGGAGATTAGATTCCTCAGGGCCTCTGGACGAGGGTGAAACTCAGGGAGAGAGTGAAAAGGGATTTTGGAAAGAACAAGTTTTGGCCAGGGGTTTGATGGTAGAACCCAGAACCCCGTTTGCTGACTCTTGATAAAGCAGGTGGGGGTTTGAAGCTTCTGTGGGTATCTAGGTAAGCCACAGAGCCCAGCGGTGAGGTGCTGGGAGGTGTCTTGGCACAGCCTCGGGGTGGGAAGGGGCCCTGGAAAGGCAGGTATCAGACAGTTTGCTGGTCCAAGTGTTCCCTTCTCTAAGGCGAGGTCTGTAAGACCAGCTCCCTTCTCTACGTGTGCACTGAGGAGAAGCAGCCTCAGTGTCATTCTGGCGCTGATGAGGAAGCCTGACCCTCAGGCCCACTATAGTGGTGCAGGAGTGGACCCCGGGGTCTGCTCTGTTGAGAAACTCCTGCCTCCTCATGTTTGAGATGCCCCTATTTGTAAGGCAGAACCAGCCCTCTGGGTTTAGAAATAAGAAGCTATGTGAGGAACAGAAAGGACCAAAGGAGTGTGGGTAAAAGAGTTCTTACTTACAGTCTTCGAGTTTGCTGGGAGAGATGAAGTACTTGGCCATGGGTGAGCACCTGCGTCCTCTGGTTCCCAGGGAAACTTTTCTGGGTGTAGGAGGTTTTGAGGATGGCAGAACTCTGGGGTTTGAATTGTATAGCACACCCGATGGGAGAGTACCAATGCTAGGCCCAGGTAGTCGGACAGGAAGCTCTCTCACTATTGTAGATGGGGACTGCAGGTCTAGTGCCTGGACGGCTAACATGACAGCCAGGGCCCAGAGAGGCAGCATCTTGGTGGCTGATTCCTGCAAAGAAGGGGTTCTTTAAATACCTCTTCCCCAATGGGCCATAAGGCTGCCAGGCAGGTTTGTGTAAGACGGATGCATACAAGGGCCCCCACTCTTGTAGGGAGGGTGCCATCCCATGTAGGTATTCTTGTCTGTGTATTGTACTCATGGGGGGATTTTCCTGTACATGGCAGGCAGTGTCTTGAGAAAGGGCCTTCTTTCCACATCTTTTTTTTTTTTGAGACAGAACCTCAAGCTGTCACCCTGGATAGAGTGGTGTGGCATCACAGCTCACAGCAACCTCCAATTCCTGGGCTCAAGCGAGTCTCTTGCCTCTGCCTCCCAAGTAGCTGGGACTACAGGCGCCCGCCACAATGCCCGACCATTTTTTGGTTGCAGCCGTCATTGTTGT
>CAUYRH010028412.1:0-66518 GCA_963574655.1 Perodicticus potto
CTTGAGACATCTTTTGGGTCATTTTTTGGATTACTGCTTGAAATTCTAGTTCCATCTTTCCTCCATTCCACTGATCTTATTTGCTATCCAGACTCTGAATTCCATTTCTGACATCTTAGCCTTTTGCTTATGCAAGGGATCTTGTGCTGTATCTACCTGTCGTTCCTTGGGGGAGTTGATCTACTCTGATTATTCATATTGCCAGAGTTTTTCTGTTAATTCCGCCTCATGATTATTTTCCACTGTTGCCTATGACTGTCCTCAGAGTTAGGGAGGTGTCTCTCCTGGATCAGACCCCAGCAGGATCACTCTGTTGTTTGCTGGATCTTTGTAGGGAGTGAGCCTGTGTAGCTCCTCTGGGACTGCCCCACCCAGGGAGTTCTGGCTGCGGGAGCAGCTCTGGAGTGTGGCTCACCCAAATCAAGCAGCAGAGCATGGGATGGGGCACCTGGTGGCCTTTCCAAAGGGAGCCTGTGCCTCCAGCAATCTCTGGCTAGGAGAAGGGCTCCAGAGGTAGGGCGGTGGGCCTGGGGCATGAATGGAGCCAGGTGGATTCCCGGTGGGCAGCAGGCCAAGTCCAGGTGGGGTGCAGATCAGCACCGATAGGGAGATTCAGCAGACTTCCTGGCCGCTGCTGGTGGCAGGTCAAGGCCAGCCGGGTGCCAATCGGGGGTCCCATTGGAGTGGAGTTCCTGGGTGCTGTGGGCAGTGGGCCTATGGCATGGATCGGAGCCGGGTGGGGGTCCCAGCTGGCAGCAGGCTAAGGCTGGGCGGGGCACAGATCAGTGCCAGGTGGGAGTTCTGGTGGAGTTCCTGGCTGCTGCTCACGGGGATGGGGGGGCCAGGCCTGCGGGGTGTCAAGCGGGGCCATGCGGGAGTCCCAGCTGACTTCCTGGCTGCTGCTGGTGGCGGGTCAAGGTCCTGCAGGGTGCCAGTTGGGGCTACGTGTCTGTCCTGGTGGAGTGGATTTCCTGGCCTCTGTGGGTGGTGGGCCTGGGGCATGGATTGGAGCTGGGCAGGGGTCTCTGCGGGCTGTGGGCCGAGGCTGGGCAGGGCACAGATCGGAACCAGGCGGGAGTCCCAGCAGACTTCCTGGCCACTGCTGTTGGCAGGCTAAGGCCTGGCGGGGTGCAAACCAGGGGGCAGGAGTCCCAGCAGAGTTCCTGGCTGCTGCTGGCCTGGGCTAATGCCCGGTGGGGGTCCTGGAGGAGTTCCTGGCCACTGCCGGCTGCGGGCTTAGGCCCAGTGGGGCACGGATTGAAGCCACGTGGGGGTTCCAGCAGTGTCCCTGGCCTGGGGGCTGCCGGGGGCTTGGTGGGGCCCTGGAGTCTCTTACCTGGCAGGCCGCCTGGTCCAGCAGATAGGGAGGGTGGGCGCTGCTCAAGTCCTCTTCCCTCAGTTTCAGGAGAGGTCAGGCTTCTGGTGCATCAGGTAAGGGGGGATGGAGTCCTGGAAGTTCAGAATGGCGGAAAACTTTAGTTCAGTTTTTCTGCCTGAAGCTTGGTTTCTGGAAGTCGCAGCTTGCCTCGGGGGTGACCTGTGGCTATCACTTCTCTCTCTCTCTGCTGGGCTACCAGTCTTCAGCTCAATTGCGCAGTTTCTGGAGGTTATCTTTCCTTTTGGACAGGAGCCTCTGTCGGAAGCTGCTTCCAGTCGGCCATCTTGTCCCTCCCACAGATCATAGGCATTTAAAGGTGATAATTGCCATAGTTGGATTAATGTCCACCATGTTGTTTCTAGGTTCTGACTATTGCCCTTATTCTTTGTTCCTATTTGTGTTTTCTATTCTTTTTCTGCTTTTTCTGGTTTTTAATTCAGCATTTTATATGATTCTCTTTTTTTCTCCTTCATTAGCATATCAGTTATGCCTTTTTTTTTCTTAAATAGTTCCCTAGAGTTTGCAATATATATGGTCAATAAAGCCAAGACCATTTTTTCTCTTTTTCTTTATTTCTTCTCTTTTCTTTTTTCTTTTCTTTTCTTTTTTTTTTTTGAGACAGAGCCTCAAGCTATCATCCTTAGGTGGAGTGCCGTGGCGTCACAACTCACAGCAACCTCCAACTCCTGAGCTTAAGTGATTTTCTTGCCTCAGCCTCAGAGTAGCTGAGACAACAGGCATCCGCCACAGTGTCCATATATTTTTTTTTCTTTTTTGGTTGTAGTCATCATTGTTTGGCGGGCCCTGGCTGGATTCAAACCCACCAGCTCTGGTGTATATGGCTGGCATCTTAGCCACTTGAGCTACAGGCACTGAGCCAATCCAAGACTTCTTTTAAATAACACTATATTGTTTCACAGGTATCTTGAGTATCTTGTAATTATAAAATAATCCTAATTCTTCCCTCCTGTCCCTTTTATCATTGATGTCATTCATTGTACTTGTATATAAACATGCATAAGTACATATAGTTATATATGTGTGTAAGATATAAAACATACATAATCAAATACATTGTTACTATTATTATTTTGAACAAGTTATTAGCAGATCAACTAAGGAAAAGAAAATTAAAAGTTTTAATTTTACTGTCACTTATACTTTCTTCAGAGTACTTTATCTCCTTATGAAGATCTAAGTTTCTAACCTTTCTAAAGATCTTCTGTTTAATTTTTTTCCCCCAGGCAGGTCTATTGGCAACAAATTCTTTCCATGTGTGTATGTCTTGAAACTGTGTTTTACTGACTTTTAATACTTTTTGAAATTTTATCTTGACAGCTATACATGATGCACTGGGTAAAAGGAACTACTGTAACTTGGTCTTTCGTATTGTGGTGGTAAGATGTGGGGAAAAGGGAAACATTCATAGTCCTATGATCAAGTTTTAATCTTTTAAAGATCATTGAGCCAGTGCCTCTGAACTATGACCTCACATTGTTTTTCAGTTATGTCCTCCAGGTTGGGTCAGACAGGATGGCTAGAGCTGGCTGGAGTTGAGTATTTTCCTTGTCCCAAGTAGTTGGACTCTGGTAATGCCAGCAGGTTAGGCTCTGGTAAACTAGTTTCTCCTTCAGGAAAGACTTTGTGGAGAAGGACAGAGTACTCTGGCTTATTTAAAATCTTCCTTTTCCCTTCCCATGCCAGAAGCACAGGAGATTTTTCTTTTGTGTTTACCTTGAAAAACTGATTCAACTCCTGGAGGTAAAACTGACAAAGGTGTTGATGCAGCCCCTATGGATGGGTCCCCCTTGAATTTTATCTCTAAGATTTGTTCACACTGAGCCTCTAGCAATTCATTGATTATAGTTCAGATTTCCCTCCCCCAGTTTCTGCTCATGAGTCTCTGCTCTGGCAGGACATGTTTCCCTGTTCTTGTCTATCTGTTCAATTATGAGGCAACAGTTTGACCTATGTCCTCACAATTCTTACAGATCCAAGAGGAGATTTTGTTTCAGTGTGCTCATGTTTGTATTTGACTAGTGACTTCCAAGTTCCTTACATGCAGAACCAGGAGCCAGAAGGCCAACAAAAGACTTTAAAAAAGAAATTTTCTAATTAAAATTTGATTATTAGGAGTATAATGACAGTGTTCTGATTAAGATTGACTAGAGAGAAACCCAGGCATGGAGGCGAGGTGCAACATGTTTGTTTAGTTCGTGGCAGCTGGTGAGCTATATGGGAGATCCACCCTCATCAGGCTCCTGGTAGTTAAGGAGCGGAGGTACATGGATCATCCACAATCTTTGTTCTGTCACCCACACAAGGGGAAGGTCTTGAACATCTTCATGCCCACGGGAACAAAAGTGACACCATGTCAAGAAGCAGCTACATGAGCATGACGTCACTGCACGCAGTTATGGTATCTAGGGGCACATGGCACCTTCTGGCAAGAACATGCGTCAGAAGCTCAGAAAGCTTTTTCTTGTCCTACATCTAAGGCCAGGGGCAAGAAAGCCCAAACATCTTTGTCAGTCCCTATAAGGAACCCCAAATGCCAAATTCATTTATTCTAAACCGTAAAGACCAATTACTCCAATTCAGTATTCTCACTCCTGCTATGAATTACAATTTCTTTGGAATTTGTGCTCATGAAAGTGATTATATTGTAACAAAATAAGCATAACATACAATATAATATTTTACCAATATTTTGGGTGTACATTTCCATGACATTAAGCGCATTTACAATGGGCGATTATCAGCACCAGTAAGCTTCATAACTTTTTCATCTTCCCAAACAGAAACTGTACATCTAGTAAGCAGAAATTCTTCATTTCCTTCTCCCTTAACTTCTAGAAACCACCATTATGTTTTCTACTTCTATTAATTTTACTATTCTAGATACCTCATATAAGTAAAATTATATATTCTTTTTTATCTTGTTAATTTCACTTAGCATAATATGTTCAAGATTCATCCATGTTGTAGCTAGAGTGTGTTCTTGCTTTTTAAACCAAAATAATATTCCATCATATATATATATACCACATTTTGTTTACACATTAATGTGTTGGTGGACATTTCGATTATTTCCATCTCGTGGCTATTGTGAATAATGCCGCTAGGCACATCTGTGTATAAATATCTGTTTGAGTCCCTACTTGCACTTCTTTTGTCTATACACTTGAACCACCTGTATTAAAGTAAAGTAAAGACCATTAGACAAGAACTGTGGTAACACTATGATTTCAACAACAGGACAGACATAGCTAAAGGTTAACCAGCCATTGTTTCCTAGCTTGCCTTTTTGTAACTGCTTAATGCTATAAATATTTGCTGCCTAAGTGTCATGTATTCTTGACTGGTGCAAGATTTTCTATTTCACCTATGCTTCTATAGATAACATGGCTATTGCAAAACTTAAGACTCGTCTTGGAGATATCTTCTAGACTTGGCTTTTAGGGATAGAGAGGGGAACCTGATGCCAACCACACCAGTGAATATATGTAGGAACTTACTTACCAGGTCCTGTGACCCTCTACTTATGAACTGTCTCAGCCTAGAAAGCAATTTCTGCTTCCCACCCATGTCAGTTCATCCCCAGACAATCAGAACCAAATTCCCAGCCTTTTTTTTTTTTTTTTGCCAAACTACCTTAAAAATCTCATGCATTACTATTCCTGGCTATTTTATTATTTTTTTGTAAAGATGGGATCTCTCTATATTACCCAGGCTGTATTGTCCCTAATTCTGAATATCTAACATTTTCACTGGTCCACAGAGAAGCCTGAAGAACTGCTATTTATTCCTCCAGTGATTCCATGTATTACCAAATCTCATCTCCTGTTTACTGTCTCCAGAGATAACTGCCATTCTAAAATTGTTTTCATATTTATAAATGAAAATTTATACAATTTTCATATTTATACACACATTATACATATACACATGCATTTTTTCCTGTTCAAAGACTATTTGCTAAACCAAAAGTTTTGTCATTGTCTCTCCTGATCTCAGAATGCAAATGGAAAACAAAATTGTTTGCCACTGAGACCAAGAAACAGAATTGCACATTGTAATCATCCCTTTCTGGCAAAGCAAACAGGTTTTAAAACCTCTAAAATATAATTCATTTAAGATAATTAACAAATTAATTCATTCATTTACAAAGCTATAAAGCTTGAACTACTCAACTTGTTTAGAAGATATAAAAATCCGTGTATGTCTTCAATATTTTATGTCTTTATAAAGAAGACAATTCACTCATAACCATGCATTAGTTGCTTAAAAAATATTTGAGTGCCTAGAATGCCCCAGGAATTACATTAGGCATCTGGCAGTAAAAATCCATGTCACTTTCTAATGGAGTTAGTCAAGGAGAATGAATGAGCACAGGATACTATGTGCAAAGCCAATAACTTTGCTAACAGCAAATGGTTTTCTGAAATTACAAAACAAAATGATGATTTTCAATTTTCATTTATATTTCCAACAGTAATGGTCTTTTCAAATGACTACCACTTTACAAAGAACAAAAGGCAAAAATACTCAAAAGTTCATTCAAATGATACATTAATTTTATAATATCTGTACATTTGTGTATAGGCATTTGTTAATCATAATTTCGACATATGATTCTCAGAATTCCCAGGGTAGACTTTTTAAGTGCATTTTAACTTTTTTTTTTACTTTGCCCCAAAATCACAAGTTTAACTTGATTTTTCCAGTTATTAAATATTTTTTGTAGATTAATTTATTTCCTCTGCATGCCTCTTAAAAACCATCTTATGTTTAATAGTGTTTATGTTAAATGACTCCCAGAAGCTACCATGCTTGTAATAAAAATAATTTTACTTGAAGTAAACAATGAGGAAGTGTGATTTAAAGTCATAAAACATAATATTAATAAGTAATTTAAGCAATGAATAAGAAAAACCAAATATTTAGAGACCTTTCTGGGAGAGATGGGCTTTATTCTTTAAAAACACTATTGTAGGAGAATAAGGGATCAGAGGATCAGAGGAGAGGAGGGAAGGGTTGGGGGGTCACGGTGTATGACACACTCTTGGGGGTGGGACACAATTACAAGAGGGACTGCACCTAACAACCCTGATCAGTGTAACCTAATTCTTTGTACCCCAAATGAATCCCAAACAATAAAAAACAAATAAAATAAAACAAAAGACTACTGCAAGAACATTGGCTTAGGAAATGTTTCCTATAAGCACTGGAAATTAAAAACCGTGTATCCAGGTATTTACATGTCCAATTTGCATAAAGTATTTATTTTGCTGACCTGGACTCACCAAAGCATGAATTGCTACTAACGTAGGAGAAATTAGATAGCTTCATCTTGTTCAATGTCCAAAGGCCGGACTTCTAGTTAATGCGAAAAATATCAGAGGGAAAACAACAGAGCCATAAAACTGCTCATGCAGCAAATGGGAGACTGTACCCTCGGTCATAGCCAGGTAGACTGTCACAGTTCTCAGGAGTCTGAATCCTTTTTGTTACCAGATGGTTCCTAAGAGGGGGTTTACTAATTTTTTGCTGCGATTGTAACTCACATGGGTCTTTTTCTTTCCTTTCTTTTATTTTCTTTTTGTTTTTCCTATAAGAAACTAGGTTTCTCATTCTGCCCACATTTATTATCCAGCTTTGAGTACTTGGGAAGGTTACTCTGAAAGGAGCATCCTTTAGTTTGTTGAAATCCCATTCGTATGAAATACTTCATTCCTCGGTGAGGTAGGACTAAGTCAATGCCAGTGTACACTGCAGGGCTCACAAGGTCCTACACCAACGGTTGGCACAGAAATGCTGTGTCACTATTTAAGAAATGTTTTCTAGTTTTTATATCCAACAGATGGTTTCACATGCTTTAGATTCAGTAGAGAAAAAGAAAAGGCCTATAAAAAGGGGCGCATTAAGGCAAAAAAGCACCAAACAGAGTACTCTAGAGAGATAAGCAGAAAGAGAAATTTAGAAAGAAGAATTAGACCCAAAAAGGGAAATAGGATGCTGCAACTCTGGGATCCTACAACAGGCTTCGTATCTGAAGACCTTGGCTTGTACTGTGACCTTTAGAGGGTGTCTTAATCCATTTGTGCTTCAGTGTACTCAGCTAATGAAAGTGTCATCTTTGTAAGATTACTGTGAGAATTAGAGAAGTTAAGTTAGAAAAGTACCTAAGACATCATTTTTCAACAAGTATTAGCTTTTATTGTTGTTTTCTCCAAGTCTCAAATAGAGTTTAAAAGAGGCAGCAATAAAACTCAGAAGAGAGGCTGGACTTCATTGTGCCTGAGTAATTGTGGGCTTTCAACAGACGTTATTCAATTCATTTGACATTGTCTAAGTGCCAGAAAAATAAAGTTATAGTTAACAACTAAGTTAGTTGAGAAGTTTTTGTAAAATAACTTCCATTTTATCTCATTGACATATAACAAACTGCACACGTTTAAAATATATAATGTAAGTTTTGCTATGTGTGACTGTGTGTGTGTTTTGTCAATTATTTTTGCTGCATCTATTGAGATGTTCATACACGTACACGTTTTTTTAAATGGTGAATTATATTGATTGCTGTTTTAAAATATTCACCCCGCTTGTGTCACATATTGTTGGATTCATTTTACTCACATTTTATTTAGAATTTCTGCATTTATATTCACGAAGTATATTGATCTATAGTTTTCCTATGTCTGTGTTGGGATTGAATATAAGGGTAGTGTTGGCTATGTAGAACAAGTTTCTAAGTATTCCCTTCTCTTCGATTGTCTGTAAGAGTTTATACGAAATTGCTATTTGTTTTTAAAAAATTTGATGGAATTCACCATTGAAGACATTCAGGCTCTGTTTTTCTTGTGGAAGGGTTTTACTTCAAATTCAGTTTCATTAATAGATGTAGGATTAATTCTAGTTACCTACCTCTTTGAGAGTGAGATCAGTGAATTTGTGTCTTAAAGAACATGTATATTTCACCTCCATTTTCTAAATTATTGCCATGAAATTCTTCATGATAATTACTCATTAATTATTCTAACAGCAGAATATATAGTGATGCCACTTCTCTCATTGCCAATATTGGTGATTTCTTTCTTCCTTCTTTTCCTGATTTCACTGGCTAAAGTTTTAGAAATTTTATTGATCTCAGAGTACCAACTGACAATTTTAAGGACTTTTTCCCCCATTCTTTCTTTTTGTCTCTTTATCTCACTAATCTCTACTCTGTTCTTTCTTATTTCTTCTATGCTACTTACTTTGGATTTCATTTTCTTTTTTTTTTTTTAGTGTGTAAAGGCAAAAATTCAGCTTACCTGTTGGAAATCTTATTCTTTAACACAGGCTTTGTATGTATAAAAATTTTACAGTTTTCCACAGAGGATTATTTAGCACAGACTACAGATTTGTATATTGTATATTTTCATTTTCACTAAATTCATTGTTTTCATATAAGTCCAAAATGCTTTTTAATTTCTCTTTTGATTTCTTCTTTAACCTATGGCTTATTTAAGAGGATGCTATTTAGTTTCTAAGTACTTGGGAGTTTTCCAGAGCTCTCTCTGTTATTTTTCTAACTTAATTCCATTGTGGGCAGAATGCTTATTTTGTATAACTTAAATCCATTTAGGGTTATCAGTATTTGTTTTATGGCATAGAATATTAACCGTTCTGGAAAATGGTCTGTGTTCACTTGAGAAAAATGTGTATTCTGATGTCATTAGATACATATTTATTAACTAGGTCCAGTTGATAGAAAGTATTTTTTCAGTCTTCTATATTATTTATAATTTTCTCTCTACTTGTTCAATCAATTGTTGAGGAAAAAGTGCTGAAATCTTAAATTGTATTTGTGGATTTTTCTATTTCTCCTGAAAGTTTTATCACTTTTGCTTTACTTATTTTGAAGCTTTATCATTATTTGTATAAGTGTTTGGAATTGTTTCATCTTAATAAATTGATTTTTTGGATAGTATTTTAATAGTAAAATTCTCTTTTATGCCTGGTAACTAAGTTTTAAAATCGTCCTTATTTAATATTAATACTGTAATTCCAACTGTCCTTTAGTTAGCACCGGATATCTTATTTCATCCTTTTAGTATTTTTGGTAGAATTTTTATATTTAAAATTAACTTCTTTGTGGGAGTATATACTATGTAGTTTAGTCTTGCATTTTTCTCTTACTTGGCAATTTCTGTCCCTTAGTTATGGTGTTTAGATTTTTTGCTTTAAACATCATCACTGGTATAGCTAGATTTAGAGTTATAATCTTGCTATTAGTTTTCAATTTATCCCATTTCTTGATGTTTCTTTCCTTTCCTTTTTCTGTCATCATCTTTTCTTGCTCTGTCACTCAGGCTAGAGTGCTGTGGTGTCAGAACCTCAAACTTCTAGGCTCCCCTCCTGCCTCAGCCTCCTGAGTAGCTGGGACTACAGGCTCATGTGATGATGCCCAGCTAGTTTTTCAATTTTTAGTAAAGATGGGGCTCTTTCTTGCCTAGATTGATTTCAAACTCCTGAGCTCAAGCCATCCTTCACCTTGGCCTCCCATAGTCCTAGGATTACAAGCATGAGCCACTGCACCCAGCTCTTTTTTTTTTTTTTTTTTGCCTTATTTTACATTAACTGAGTAATTTTTCAGATTCTATCCCATCTTTTTGTTGATTTATTAGCTATAAGTCTTCTTGTTGTTATTTTGGAGTTGTGTTAGAATTTCTAATATACTTTGCAAGTTGGCAATATTTTTCTGTAAAGGGATAAATGATTTTAATCTTTATGAGCCACATGTGGTCTCTGTTACGATTCTTTTTTCTTTAATTTTTTAAAAAATAAAACATTCCTAGCTTACAGGCCATGCAAAAACAAGCTGTGCATCAGATTGATCTGTGAGCCATAATTTTCTAACATATGGCATACATCTTATTGAAGTCTACCTTCAAGTTATATGGTATCACTTTGTAGTATACTGTTATAAAAGTGTACTTTATTTCTGTCCTCTGACTTCGTGTTATTTTTGTTCTACATTTTCCTTTTATGAGCATTATAACCCCTACAAAGCAGTCTTCTATAGGTTGCCAGCCAGTTCGCCCAGCACCATTTGTTAAATAGGGAATCTTTTCCCCACTGAATTTTTTTTTTTTTTTTTTTTTGCAGTTTTTGGCTGAGGCTGAGTTTGAACCAGCCACCTCCGGCATCCTACTGAATGTTTTTAATTGGCTTGTCAAAGATCAAATAACAGTAAGCAGCTGGGTTCATCTCTTGGTTCTCTATTCTGTTCCATACATCTACCTCTCTGTTTTTGTGACAATACCATGCTGTTTTGATCACTATTGATTTATAGTATAGTCTGAGGTCTGGTAGCGTGATTCCTCCTGATTTGTTTTTATTTCTGAGTAATTTCTTGGCTATTTGAGGTTTTTCCTGATTCCATATAAAATGAAGTATTATTTTTCGAGATCTTTAAAGTATGACAATGGAACTTGAATAGGGATTGCATTAAAATTGTATATTGCTTTGAGTAGTATGGACATTTTAACAATGTTGATTCTTCCCAGCCATGAGCATGGTATGTTTTTCCATTTGTTAACATTTTCAGCTATTTCTTTTCTGAGAGTTTCATAGTTCTCTTTATACATATCTTTCACGTCCTTTGTTAAGTAAACTTCCAAATATTTCACCTTCTTTGGCACTACTGTGAACAGAATAGAGTCCTTGACTGTTTTTTTTAGCTTGACTATTGTGGGTATATATAAAGGCTATAGATTTATGAGTGTTGATTTTGTAACCTGAGATGCTGCTGTATTCCTTGATTTAAATTTTGTAGTAAAATACCTGGGGTTTTCCAGATACAGAACCATATCTTCTGTGAAGAGGGAAAGTTTGACCCTATATAGAGACCCTTGATTGCCTTTTCTTGCCTGATTATGATGGCTAAGACTTCCATTACAATGTTAAAAAGCAGTGGAGACAATGGGCAACCTTGCCTTTGACTGTGATTTTTAAAACAATTTTGCTTAATATAGAATTTTAGGTTGACAGCTTTTGATTTCTCTCTGTATATATATTCTGCAGGTGTCCCCCAAATGTGTATTCTACTATTCTCAGATTGAGTGTACCACAAATATTCATTAAGTTGGTTAATGATGTTTTTCTGTATTTTTGCTGATTTTATGTCTGGCTATTCTTTTAATTCTTGAAAGAGGGTGTTGAAATTTTAACTGTAATTGTGGATTTGCTTACTTCTTGTTCCAGTTTTTTTAGTTTGTATTTCATGTATCTTGAAGCTCCGTTGCTTGGATGCATACGTATTTAAGATTGTATGTCTTTTTGGTAGATTGAAATGTTTATCGTTATACGATGTCCTTCTTTATCCCTGGCAATGTTCTTTTCTCTGAAGTGTAAAAAAGTTTTCAGAACTAAATGGAATCATTTGTGTTGAAAAAAAAATTCTGACAAACAGAGCTGGGCAAGGTTATGAATTAAGGGTTCTCAGGCACAAATGCCTGATAACAAAACTGTCACAAAAGACTCTACAAACATCCACAGAGGCCATTATAACTTTACATAAAAAATATTTCTGTGAGAACATCTGTCCAGCAACTGCCTGTCCCTGTCCAACTCAAGCTGGGGTAATTATCACAAACCAATTACATAATCTTTCACATTTTTCCTTTAAAAATCTTTGTCTTCCCTACTTCCATGAATATGCTCATAGGAAAGTAGAGCATGCATATTCCTATTACAATACCCTATTAATGAATAAACATAGTTTTCTTTTAGAGAGATTCTCTCTATTATATAGCCTGACAGAAGTCTATTTTGTCTTATTAATATAGCAATTTCTACTTTCTTTTCTAAACTAATGTTTTCATGGTATATCATTTTCCATCCTTTTACTTTCACCTTACCTATGTCACCATATTTGAAGTGACTTTTTCATAGATAGCACCTACTTGGATCATATTCATTTTATCCATGCTAATATCTATCTAAATTGGTGCATTCTGACGATTAATATTTTATATGATAACTGAGATGTTAAGACTTAAGTCTGCCATTTTATTTTTGTATTCTGTTCATTTTCTTCTTAATCATTTATCTGTTTTACCCTAATTTTCTGAGTTACATGAACGTTTTTCTTAGGATTCAATTTTCTCTAGTATTTTTCAATGTGCTTCTTTGTATAGTTTTTTTAAAGCATTTCGTCTAGGTATTATGTTATATATTTATAACTTACCAAAGCCTACTGAGGTTGATGTTTTACTGATTTAAATGAAGTGTAGCAAATTTATTTTCCTTTTTTTTGTACTATCTTAAATATTTCTTCTTCATGTAGTACTGGCAACCATATTACAATTAGATAAAGTTATATAACTTTTGCTTCAACTATTAAACATAATTTAGAAAACTCTAGAAGAGAAGAAACGTCTATTACAATTATTTATACTTTTTCTTTTTCCATATTCTTCTGTTCTGATGTTTCAAGGTACTTATTTTTTTATTAGTTCATTTCCTTTTGGAGAACTTCTTTCAACTAATTTTATTGTGGATTACTGGCAACAAATTCTTAGTTTTTTATTGTCTGAGACTATCTTGAATTCCCTTTAACTTCTAAAGGATATTTTTGCTGGATACAGAAGTTATTTTTCTTTCAAGATTCTAAAAATATGCTATTTTTCTTTCAAGATTCTAAAAATATGCTACTTCCCTCTGGGCTTCCTGGCTTTTGATGAGAAATCTGTTGTTGTTAAAATTTTCTATTATACAATAGAGCCTCTCTAAGTTGACCACTCAAGGAACTGTAACAAACTGGTCAACATATGGAAGTAGTCAGCATAAGGAAATAGGTGTATTGTACTGAAAAGTACATGTATTTACTCTCTTGTACAAATTTTATTAGAGAATATCATACATAATCAAAACAGTATAATCGTGCATACAGTATCATACAAAATTAATACAGTTAATGTGCTCTCATCGTTTAATCATTCTTTCTGAAAAAGGAGTCAATCTTGGTCTGTTTCTTATTGTACTACCAATGTAAGTGAAGAAAGCACTCTTAACGCTGGCTACACCACTCAGCACACCTGGGCATTTTTCCACATCAAATGACTTCAGCTGCATTATCGGATGTCTAACAGCCTCTTCTTTTGGAGTCTCTGCAATTTCTGTGTCATCTTCACTTACTTCTTCCACTTCATCAGCTGCTTCATCCACTTGGTCAGGTATATTTCAGGTTGCCACCTCATCATCCATCACAACAAAACCTTCAAAATCTACTCTTCTCAATTCTGGCACGGGAGATGGATTGTCTGATGGGGCCAAAATGTCATCTAGCTTTCTTGAAATACTTCTGTATCATTTCTGGTTGAACTTTAAGCCAGTGATTTTCAACTGGTGTGCCATGAGAGGATCTTATGTATGCCACAAACATTTTAAAGATCATTAATTAAATTATTTTCAAAAGAAGTTGAAAGCACAGTAAGTATATTCTTTATTTTTACTCTTTTTTTTTTTTTGACCAATATAATTGAAGCACGTCATGGCACATCATGGAGTAAAGGGATTCCTAAAATCAATAATCAATCTGTTCAAAACTAATAAATATTCCCTAACAGTTATTAGAATTTCCTGCCTTCAGTCCTACATACTTTCTACTATACCACATTAGTAGAAATTCTAAATCCATTTCATTTTCTGCCTTAAATATATCTTTTCCAGAATTATAATAATGAAAACTCCCATTTATCAAGTGCTATGTGCCAGGTGCTTTATGTGTGATGTCTTTATTCTCACTACAGCTTACTAAAGCTGACATGCCCATATATCTATTGTGTCAGATTTAAACCCAGGCTGTCTAGCTTCACAGTTTGCAGTTTTCCCACAGTAAACTATTACTACCCTTGTCTTATTCAAACTTGTGTTACTATTTTCATTTCATTTACCTAAGTGGATTATATGCATCTTGAGGACATATATTATTTTACTCTTCTTTCATAGTACAAAGAACATAGTATGAACTTTGTTCCTAAGTAGCTCTAGTAATAACAAATGAAATGATTAAGAAATAATTTATTTAATTTCTATTTTTCAGATAGCAATATTATGTTACAGATCAATTAATTTGCTTAGGGTCACACAGTACATAAGCAGTAGGACGTAGCACTAAAGTTCCCAGATACCTAGGTTTTATACTTCTTGAACTGAATTTTAGGCCTTTGCATTTTATTCATTAACAAAAGAAATAGAATTAGGAATTTGGCAGTTCTCTCTGACTAGGAGTTAGGATGAGAATTAGCTGAAAGCAGAGTAAACAAGGACAAAATATAGCCATTAAAAACAATTATGCCCTGTGAATTATATGGAGATGTACACCTATAAATCAATCAACAACCATACATTGCTAAATGGACTGTTCATGTGGCTTCATTTATTACTCATCACTACTCCTAATGAAATTGTCTGAAAGGATAATTCCAAAGTTACTTTGGAAGATTTATTTTATCAGGGATTATATTCCATTAAATAAATGAATAATATTTGAAATATTGTTCAACAAATGAAAATATTTGAAGTAAATTCTCATTGAAATAATGGATTTTTATTTGATATTATATATACCCATTTGTTACCATTGTGATTTCATACAGTAGAAATGACTTGACTTTAACCGATTATGTCCTCATGGATTCTCCAAACCAGTCAGGTATACTGAGAAGTGGCTAAAAAACTGATGGCAGTATTTGCCAATTTTTTGTGGTATATGCAATCCTATGATGGCCAATTTTAAGCTACAGACCTAAGGACAACAGGTTCTCAACATTTCGGAAGATGTGTCCGTGGTTTTCACAGGGCAATGTGAGCTAGGTTCCATGCACCACTGCTCCTGACTTCAAGGTAAGAGAACCTTTTGACCCATCACAAGATCTCTTTAAGAAAACTTCAGTGGTCCTGTTGCCAACGTTGGAAACACAATATGGTATAACGCAAGCTCCTTGCCCTATAGAGGTTTAAAGTCTAACTTAAATGCAGGACTTTCAAAAACATAAATAATAATATGAAAGAACTACTATGTCAATAACTGGTTTTGAAAATAAATGTTAAGGGATTCTGTATTGCCAACAATGTATGAATTAAAATGTGCTTATGTTTTTAGGACCTTTGTAGAATATCAATTTTGTTTAATTTGTCAAGACTTAGTGCATTTGTGGAAAAATTGAAAAAAATTCTAATCACAAAATGAGAAAAATGAACCTACATTCCTTGAGTGGCGCAACATCAAGTTCCCAGACAAGCATGTATATCTCCAGGGAAAGGTCTTCCTTTCCCTAGGAAATGAAGTTATTCATTCAAAATAACTTGATTAAAATAATGATAGTTATTCATTCAAAAGCTACTTTTGGAATTTGTATACCACAAACATGTTACTGAACGCTGGGATGGAAAGAGAAACCAAGACATGGTTTGTTATTAGTTGTTATTTCTGGTGCAACACACTACCACACAATCTTATTGTCTTAAAACAACAGATTTTATTATCATACAGTTTTGGAGGTGAGAAGTCTTAAATAAGCCTTAGTTTGCTAAAATCCAGGTATCAGGAGGGTTACATTCTGTCTGAAAACTCTGGAGGAGGAGCCCTTCCTTCCTCACCTCCACCTTTTTCCAGATTCTAGAGGTCACCTCATTCTTTGGCTCCCGTCTCCCTTTCTTCTTCCTTAAAGGCAGATACCACAGCTCAAGTCTTTCTAATACCACACATATCACATCTCTTTGATACTAATTCTTTTGCCTTCCTCATCCACTTTCTTTTTTTATTATTTCAAAATATTACAGGGTGTACAAATGTTTTTGGTTACATGAGTCTAGGCAATAGTGTGTCCATCGCCCAGATCATGTTCATTGTACACATTAGGTAGTTTTCTCCTCTCCCTTCCTTCTTCCTCCCTGCTGGATTTCCACTGAGTTTTTCTTCCTTTAGTGGACTTGTGTGCTCCTCAGTTCATTCTAATTTAATAGCAAATACAGGTGGTGTTAGTTTTTCCATTCTAAGGAACGGATACATCTTTTAGGTTAATGATCTCCAGTTCCACCTAAATTGTTCCAAAAGGTATTAGTTTATCTTTATCTTTTCTTTATGGATGAGTAGTATTCCATGATGTATATACACTGCATTTTGTTAATCTACTCATGAATTAATGGGCACTTGGGTTGATTCCACACCTTGTATTTAGGAACTATGCTGCAATAAATAAGCATCTGAGTGGAGTGCAGTTTTTCTGATAAATGACTTATTTTCCTTTGGGTACATACCTAGTAGTGCGATTGCTGGATTGAATCATACATCTAATTTTGATTATTTGAAGAATCACCATACTGTTTTCCATTGAAAATGTAGTAGTTTACATTTACATCAACAGTGTATAAGTATTCTTTTCCCTCCACATCCATGGTAGCATCTATTGCTTTTGGACTTTTAAATAAAAGCCATTTTAACCAGGGTAAGATGATAAGTTATTGTGGTTTTAATTTGCATTTCACTGATTATTAACAATGCTGAGCATTTTTTCATGTTTATTAGCCATTTTTCTATCTTCCTTTGAAAAGCTTCTGTTCATGTATTTTGCCCACATTTTAATGGTTTTTTCCTTGATGATTTTTTTTTTTTTAGTTCTTTGCAGATTCTGGTTACAAACCTTTTATTGGATATATTGCTCATATTTTCTCTCATTCTATAAGTTGTCTATTTGTTCTGCCAGTTATTTCCTTAGCTGTGCAGAGGTTTTAAATTTAATCAAGTCTCATTTATTCATTTATTTGTGTTGTTCCTGTAATTGCCATTGGGGTCTTGGCCATAAATTCTACACCTAGACTGATGTCTATTAAATAGAAAAGTTTTTTCTACATTTCATTCTATAAATCTTGTGGTTTCATGCCTTATATTTTACCCATGTTGAATTAATTTTTTGGAGTATAGAGAGATATGGATTCTGTTTTATTCTTTCACATGTAACTGTACAGTTTTCCCAGCACCATTTATTCAATAGGCCTTCTTTTCCCCAGTGTTCATTGTTGTCAGCTTTGTCAAAGATTAGTTGGCTGTATGTGGATGGTTTTATATATTGGTTTTCTGTTCTATTATGTTCTGTTGATCTATGTCTCTATTATCATCTCTTTTGGTTACTACAGCTTTGTAGAACAGTTTGAAGTCTTATAATGTGATCCCTCCAGATTCGTTCTTTTTGCTTACAATTCCTTAGGCTATTCAGGCTCATTTCTGATTCCAAATGAAGCATAAAATTATTTTTTCTAGATCTTTGAAATCTGTTCCTATTTTGATGGGGATTGCATTGAATATGTGTATCACTTTGGATGGCATGGACATTTTAACAATGTTGATTCTACTGATGTATGAGCATGATTTTTTTTGATTTGTTTGTTTCATCTATGAGTTTTTTCTTTAGTGTTTTGTAGTTCTTTCATAGAGATTTTTCTCCTTCTTCATTAAGTTAATTCCTGGGCATTTTATTTTCTTTGTAGCTACTGTGAATGATATGGAGTCTTTGATTTGATCTCTGCTTGACGGCTATTGATAAATATAAATGCTACTGATTTGTGTACAGATTTATTTTGAAACATGAAACTTTGCTGAATTTATTTATTCCTTCAAGGAGTCTCTTAGTGGGGTTTTGGGGTTTTCTACATATAAGATTATATCGTCAGCAAAAAGCAATAGTATGTCCTCCTCTTTCCTGATTTGGATACACTTTATGTCTTTCTCTTGCCTTATCACCTTGGCTAGGACTTCCAGCATTATATTAAATGGACATGGTGACAGTGGAAATCCTTGTATTATTCCAATTCTTAGTGGGAAGGCTTTCAAATTTCAGTATGATGTTGGTTGTAGGTTTGTCATATATGGCTTTTATAATTTTGAGATATGCTTTTTCTGTGTCTAGTTTATTGAGAGTTTTTATCAGAAAAAGGTGCTGAATTTTGTCGAATGCTTTGTCTGCATCTAGTAAGATATTCCAACAGTTTTTGTTTTTGCTTTTGTTTATGTTGTGAATTACATTTATTGATTTACATATGTTGAACCATCCTTTTTCTTTAGAATGGAAGCTACTTGGTCAGGGTAAATTATATTTGCGATGAGCTGTTGAATTCAGTTTGTTGGTATTTTATTTATGGAGGATTTTTGCATCTATATTTGTAAGGGATATTGGTCTGTAGTTTTCTTTTTTGTTCATTCTTTTCTGGCTTTGTTTTCAAGGTGAAACTGGCCTCACAGATTGAGCTGGTGAGAATTCCTTCCTTCTCAATATTATGGAACAATTTATATAGTATGAATACCATCTCTTCTTTGTAAGCCTGGCAGAATTTGGCTATGAATTCACCTCATCCTGGGCATTTTTTGCTTGGAAGACTTTTTATTACTGCTTCAAACTTGCTGCTCACTATTGATCTGTTCTGGATTTTATTTATTTATGGTTGAGTCTTACAAAGTTATGTTTTCTCAAGAATGTGTCTATTTTCTCTCTGTTTGCTAAAATATGGATTTTCATAGTGTTTACACAGTATTTACAGATGATATTTGGAGGGTGTGCTTTTGCTCTGACTTTTCCTGTTTTTTTCACTGGAAAAAGTTTTTCCATGCTCCTTCTCATCTGGATCTGTTGCTTATTATTTTTGGATATTTCTCATTTAGATGCAGCTCCATCCCCACTCATCAGGGTGTTTCTGTAGCACACATTGGGTAAGAAGCTTTAGCTTTGTTTGTGAGTGCCTTGATGGGAATATAGGTTCTGAATAGATGCCTTAGTATAGATAGTTTAGTTGTTTTCTCAGTTACTAGTTGTTTACAGTCTGTAGCGGTGATGAGCTATGTGTGGGGACAGATTTCCTGTCACTTGCTAATGAGTGAGGATGGAGGTCCTTGAAATCTCTTCTTTTTCCCCATCCCTATAGTCTTCTTAACTGTTTGAATTGTACTGGCATACCCAGTTTAATCTCTGAGACAGTAGATAGTGCTTATGGGTAAGAATCATCCACATCTCATATGATTGAGTCAGTATATGTTGTAAAGGGCTGTGCAAATTGACTTTCCTGTCAGTAGATGGTGCTTGTCGGAAGGAACAAGCTGCAGTATTATTTGGGGGACTTCTGACTGGCTCTCGCCTCTCAGGAGGAGAACTCAAATGCCCCAGGCAGTGGATGTGTGTCCTGGAACTTTCAGGTGAGTCCTTATTTTCCTTTTACCTACCATATTTGCAGGTTCTGGGGATTAGGACGTGGACGTCTTTGAGAAGTTGCAAAATATTATACTACCACAAGTCATTGTATGGAAGGAAGTAAAAATTTGACAGTCTTTGTGGTAGACACATGAACATCTACTTAATACCTAAATGTTGGTGATCCCTTAGGGTTCCACCCACTCATGCACTTTCACTTGCTCTCGTGGTTTTAATTGCTACCTCTCTGTAGATGATTCCTATTTCTATATAAATTCTTCCCTGGGAGATAGATTCATATTTCCAATTGCCTGTTATGTGTACCATCCAACTGAAAGCATCTTCCACCTGACCTTTTTTCTCTGTATTCTCTAATTTAGTTGACAACAACCCTAGAAAACTTGTGGAAGCCCGGCAGTCAGATTCAATTCTTCCTTTCTCATTATCTCTTCATAAATAAATCACCAACTCTGAACCCCTTTAGCTCTACCATTTCTCAAATTATTTTTCATAGCTATCACAGTGCAAGATGCAGAAGGCACCATCCAACTCCTGGGCACTCCTCCCAAGCACTGTGCCATTTTATGCTCTCATGCCATAGCTCAGGCCATATGCCCTGTCGGGAGTGTCCTTCCTTGCTCTGTTTCTCTGACTCTGACTCATACCCCAGGCTGAGCTTCTCCCTCGGGGCCCCCAAACTTCACTGTGACTATGCCATTGTACATATTTCCTTGTTCTATAATAACTCTATTGTTTATTCTCCTCTTCTAGAACATGAAATGCTTCTCAAGAACAGGGACTGTCTTAGTCATCACTTGCCCTTTACTCTAGCACAAGCCAAGAGCATGACAGGCCCTCAAAAAATATTTCTTCTAAAAATATTGAATAGATTAGTAGATAATGGCCAGAGGCCTTGGAAGAACTTATAGTTCTTTTCTATTTAGATGATATAAGGATTTAGCATTTCAAAATACAAATAGCATTATGTGTTCACTGGAAGTAGCTGAAAACTACAAGGTACTATTGATAAGGATACTAATAAATTTGTCCTATAGGAAGCAGTATGTTTGCTAGTAATAATCAAACTATAATAGAATAACTATACATATTATAATTATATCACATCACAATTGATTTTAAACTCATCTTTTCAATGACTTTGGTCTTTATTTGGTCTGTGGACAGCAAATCTTCAAGCCTAGACTCTATGGTAGGGCAGAGTGCACCAAACTTTTACCATGCTCCCATCAACCCCACCTTGATCTCAGAGAGTGAACTGCTATGGAGGAGGCATGCAGGAGAATGGTCACGTGGATGTTATCCAAATTCAGCCAGGATTACTGAAGTTAAGAAATTTGAACAAGAAGAAATTATTCTGGCCGGGAGAGGTGGCTCCCGCCTGTAATCCTAGCACTCTGGGAGGCCAAGGTGAGTGAGACCAGCCTGAGCAAAAGCAAGACCCCATCTCTACTAAAAATAGAAAAATTGAGGCAAGAGGAGTGCTTGAGCCCAGGAGTTGGAGGTTGCTGTAAGCTATGATGCCAAGGCACTCTACCCAGGGTGAAAGCTTGAGACTCTGCCTCAAAAACAAACAAACAAACAAACAAACAAGAAATGATGCTGAAACCAGTTTTTCAAGACCTGGAGAAAAATAAACTTGACTCATAAATATGTTTACTATTTAGAATAAATTACCTCAGGAATTTGTCTGTTTTTTAGGCCTAGAACTCATGAATATGGACTATTGGATGGCTATATGGGACATGCACATCTATTTTGTACAATTTATTTGCCAAGGATTATGTACAAGGATTTGGTAAAACTGCTTTGTCGATATAGGACACTTCTCAAAATAATTGACATGGTAAATATCTTTAAAAACTGAGAAGTTCAAACCTTTTTTTCAACACAGGATGAAGTCATTTTGTTTAGTCCACTAATTTTCTGTAACATTGAATAGGATGATAACTGAAACTGAGACACAGAGTAAATTATGTCAGGAAGAGGAATGATCTCTAAGTACACTGCTTTTATTTTCCTATGCTGGAAAAAAAATCATTACCCTGCCCACTAGTGGTATTTTTCCCATATTTGAATGGATTGATCATGGAGCCTCAGCATGACAACTATATCTGACAGACTGATGTACCACCAGAAAATACAATGAAGGATCAGTCCACCTTGTGCATTCCTAGTCTTGTCTTTCACTGCTCTGAGAGTCCCTAAAGAATCCCATTTCCTGTCCCTGTTTTTGATATCATGTAAGCGGATACTTTATTTTCCTCAAGAAATATTTTACCTCTATTGAATTCAAGTATACCTTAGAATGTTTTATATATTAGATGATTATAATATATTATATATAATATATATATAATTATATATATAATTATATAATATATAATTTTATATATTAGATGATTATAATATCATGAATCATGGCTTAGCACCCATAGCACAGTGGTTATCATGTCAGCCACATACACCAAGGCTGGTTGGTTCAAACCTGACCTGGGCCTGCTAAACAACAATGACAACTGCAACAACAACAACAACATAAAAATAGCTGGACATTGTGGTGGGAGCCTGTAGTCCCAGGTACTTGGGAGCCTGAGGCAAGAGAATCACTTAAGCCCAACAGTTTGAGGTTGCTGTGAGCTGTGAAGCCAAGGCACTCTACAGAGGGTGACATAGTGAGACTCTTTCTCAAAAAAAAAAATCATGAATCAGAGTCAGATTATTAATAAGTAGATAAAATTAAAATGCGGTAAAGAAGTTAAATTACTATTTACTAAATAAATCAATAAGTAGGTTACTAAATAAACTCATAAATATATAATTAGTAAATTGCTAAGTGGACAAAATTAAGATATACTATATAAGCAGATAAACAAAATCTCCAGATCCCCAAATTAAATATTATTTATTTTTCTCTTGCTGGATTGTGTATTTGTTAAAATGTTCAAGTGGTATAACTAGTGAATTTTTTCTCCCATGTTAACCAGATTAACAAATATGAAATACTTTAGAATAGTGTCTAGCATACTAGTACTTGTATTATTGTTTTATCTCATTACGATAAACATAGAAATTTCCAGTAAAATCTACTAGTCTTTTAATGAATACAATAAGAATTTCTTTAACATTCTAGGCAAGATATGGATGGACAGATTGGTTATTTGCAAGTTTATTGCATATAAGATTACACCACAATTTATTGAACATCTTATATTGCCAAACATTTAATTGAGCGTTTTGGTAAATTATTTAACTGACTTAATCCTCACAAAAACCTGTATAGGGAAGGTTTATTAGCTTCATTTTATAGTGAAAGAATGTAAGGCATAGAGAAGTGTGAATTTATACAGGCAAGACCCCATACTCAAGTCTTTCAAATCTTTCATATGTCCATGGTTTATGTGAACTTTCTCTACAAATGATTTATAATGGAGGCTGGGCACAGTGGCTCATGCCTATAATCCCAGGACTTGGGAGGTTGAGGGGGGTGAATTGCCTGAGCCCACTGGTTTGAGACTAGCCTGAACAAGAGCGAGACCCTGTCTCTATAAAAAATAGCCAGGTATTATGGTGGGCACCAGTAGTCTCATCTACTTGGGAGTCTGAGGCAAGAAAATCATTTAAGCCCAAGAGGTGAAGGTTGCTGTTAGCTGTGATGCCACGACCCTCTACCCAGGGCAACAAAGTGAGAGTCTGTCTCAAAAAAAAAAGATTGATAACGGGGCTATAGTCTGCTTAGTCTGCTTATTACAATTCAATTTAGCAAATATTGTTTGAACAACATTTATTGGCATATCAGTAAAGTTGATTCTATGCATTAATTCTATTAATTAATTCTACCTATTATACTGGGACATGTGTCACCTGGGGAAACTGTGAGTAGTGACGTTTTCCTGGAAGAAAACTTAGTCTTGAGTCTTCTTAATAGTTATGAATTTCCTTTTTTACATGCTATCTCTGATTTTACTTGTTCTTATACCCAAAGCACTTACAACATATGCACGCCTTTAGGTCAGATGGTTATGCTGTGACATAAATGGCTGCTTTGCCAACATCTCTTGGTGTATGATATTTAAATAACTATAGTTCCTTGGTTAGTTTATATTAAGCATTTATGAGAAATCCATTTTCCAGGGCCTGCAGCAGTTTGGTAAAACTCTCTGAGAATAGTCAGACCTCTGTTAGATGACAAGCTAAGAATCAGTGGAGAAATAGTATTGTTCTCAGACAAAGATCATGGCTGTGACTCAGGAGTCAGACTCTCCAAGGAAACAGAAAGACTCAGACTGTACAGTTAAGGCATCAAGTGAGCAAGTTAGTAACAACTTACTGGTAATCTGAGGTTGAGCATTTGTGAAATCCCTGTTTTAACTAACTGAGGATTGACTAGGAATTAGATATGCTTAGAGCTGAGCTATGGAGATATATGCAATTTGGATAATTCCCTTTTATCTTTTCGATCACGTACAGCATCGGGTTCAGTTCTCTGAAGTACATCTTATAAAGCTATTGGCAAACAAAGACATGTCCAAAGGCAGATGGCAGGGATCTGTGAATTATGTCACAGAGAACATGAAGAGCTCCCTGGGTTTGCTTAGCCTGAGGAAGAGAAGGACAGGGCAGCACAGCCACAGCATTCAAATATTTGAGGAATGTTTCCCTTAGTTTTGAGTAACTCTAAGAAGCAAATGAAGGCATAGGATATATTGAGGAAATTTTTTTTATTCGATTTAACAAATGTTGCTAGCAAGCAGAGCTACCCATTGAAGATGGTAGTGTGTTCACTGTCACTGGAATAAACAACATAGAAATGCCCAATTAAAGGATCTCATGATTCTCCTTAAACTAGTAAGGAAACAGCACCTCACAGAAGCTGTGTGGCAGTTGAAGGCCATCTGGATGTTAATGGCAGAGCCAGGATTGTGTCCACAGGTGTTTCTGCTCAAAGCAAGTGACAACCGTGCAATGTAGGGTGGCCATCATTGCATTATCACAGAAAAGATGCTGAATTGTTAGAAGATTAAGTATTTCTAAACTTCAAGAATTCTGTTACTTCTCAGGGTCTGTGCTTTTAATTTGTGAGTTGTTTAGTTTATGTACTTTTTTAGGTGTGAATTTTCTTTTTGCAAATATCAGTTCTGATCTATTCTTCACGTGACCAAATTAGCAATGTGTTCCTAGAAGCAACATCAATTCTCCTGAGGAAGGTGAATATGGTGGGCACAGTTCAAAGATGTTTTTAGATGTAATTTCAGAACAAATTAGAAGAAAAGGAGGGAGGGAGGTTAGTCTATGTAATTTCTTTGTCTTAAAAATTATACTTATATGTCCCTTCAGGAAGATATAGGGGTAAAAAAGGCTTTATCTTCATGTCCTAATGCACAGACTTGCATTACCTTGTAAATACATGCTTTTACCCTCAACCACAAGTCCCAGGCTAAAATTTTGCTTATCTGTGAGTATACAAAAGATGAGATAATTAAAAGCTTAAAGTCTTAGAAATGTGATTCTAATCTGACAACAAGTACGTGGTAGTCTATTAATACAACGTTGATAATAAAAGTACTAATAACATTTACTGCATAAAAATTGTACACTAGGCCATGTAATAGATCTTTTACATTCATTATGTAATAACTGGTGAGTTAGATACAATTATAATTGCTAATTACACTTTTGCTAACCCAGATTTTACAAAGAATTAATTCTGAGACAGATTTAGATTAAGGACTTGCAAAAGTCACACAGCTGAGAAATAACCAAGGTGGGATTTGAACCCAGAGCTACTTGAGTGACAGAGAGTGAGACGGGAAGAGAATAAGAAACAGGACATGACAAAGAGAAAGGAGGGCTAGTGAAAAAGAATTGCTTTGGAAAATATAACTTTTAATAGGACTAATTTGTCTTTATATTATATTTGTTGTAAGATGTTTATCATAACCTTCATTCAGAGGAAAAAATTCCTTCTGTGATCACCTTAAGGGAATGATCAAAACTGTTTTGGTATCCTTTAGCAGTCTGTCATATAAGTCATCATAATTAATTTGATTTTGCTCATTTCTGAATTCTTTATTTTAGTAATTCAAAACATGTTTGTTGAGCAGTTGATATATACCCTGTACTCCATACACAGACTATAATACAGAGCAAAACAGACGTGGTCTTTGCTCTTCCAATTTATCAGCCTAGCAGAAGAGACAGACATCAACCAAATAACTATAGAAATAAACATGTACTTGCAGGCCAGGATGCACGCTAGACAAGGTAGAAGAACACGATGCCCTGAGAGGGCACAGGTTGTTCAAGAGACAGACACCCAAAACCTTCTTGAGAAAAAGTGGGGAGAGGCAGCAGAATCTGGGAGTCACAGATCACAGAGCAGATCTACAGCTCTCGGGAAGCAACCCATGGCAGAGTCACCGGTCCAAGGTGTTCCCCGTCTCCTGTCTTCCCGGAGCCGCCTCTGGGAAGCCAGCCATCAGAGAGACACACCAGTGGAGTCGTCAGCCATAGGAGAGGCACATCTCTCAGTGACCACAAGAGACAAGGGACATGGGTCATAAGGAACATTTCCCTAAGGAAGTGACAGTTACCTGAGTTTGAAGAAGGACTCACCTTCACAAGATAAATGAGATGACAGGGGATGTGGGACTCAATTTTATAAGGTTTAAACTTGGTGAAATCATTTCAGTTCTGCAAGGCCTCCTCACCATTCCCCATGACAAGATAGTACAGGGTAGGGAAACCCTGAAATAAGAACAGCTGGACAATCCTTAGGGAGTTCTGCCCCCGAAGGGCAGGCCAGACTGCCCATTAGAAACTTGTCCTCCATAATTTAGTCCTTGTCCTATGTTAGTTTTCTAGAAATTATGTAACTTATTACCACTAATCTGTAAAGCTAGGATTGTGTCATTTATTCACTAACGCCCATCAGCAATTGGTTTAATCAAGCATAAATTGGGGGAAAATGCTACGTTATTTGAGTTGGCATAACGTTTTTCTTCACCTGCTGTAATTTGACTAAAATGTCCGAAGGCTAATCACAAATAGAATTCTGTCTACTCTGGGGGAAACAACTATTTTTGAAACAACACAAATAATCAATTAATAGGAATCAAATCATCCATCTGGCTTTGGAGGCCCCCTGATGTGTCATCCAAACCTCCAAATATGCCCTTTCTGTACTCTTGAGGGCAGGGACAGCTCACTGGGCTTGATGCCCTGGTCAATACAGTTTGTAATAATTGGTGTCTGAATTGAACAGTTTAAAAATGTGCTTTATACTTTCAAAATCAGAATATAAATAGCCAATGCCTCATATTCACAAAATTCAATAGAACCTGACATAGTTGATTAAACAGATGAGGCAGAAAAGTTCATCGATTAATTTCCTTGTGTGACTTATGCAATGTGAGTTCTTCATTAGCCTGTTAGGTTTCACAGTGGATGAGAGTTTATCCCAGAATGCACTGAGATAGTCCATTTTGCACTGCTGTACAGGAATGCCCGAGGCTGGGTAATTTTTAAGGAAAAGGTTGATTCTGCTAGCATTCTGCAGACTGCACACTGCTTCTGGTGAGGGCTTCAGGGAACTTGCAATAAAGGTGCAGGGTAAAGAGGGAGCAGGCAGGTCACATGATGGGACAGGGAGATAAGAGAGAGGCAGAAGTAAGTGCTAGGCTCTTTTAAACAACTAGCTCTCTCGTGGACCAGTGAAGTGAAAACTCATTATTGTGGGGAGGGCCCTAAACCACTCCCACAAGGCACACAACCAACACTGGCTATCCAATTTCGACATGAGATTTGGAGAGGACAAACATACGAACCACATGACACATATACCTGGGTGTCTTGTGTAATAGATAGATAGTAAAAACCTCTCCATCATTTATTTGGGGGACAATGAACTCTAGATCTGAAGTGGGATCTATACACCCCCAATCTCCAAGACAACATTCTCAGTATTTGAACACAACCATTAAGTATGCTAACTTTTTAGCTGAATTGCAGGTGTCAGGAATTGGTCTCACCATGAACCAGAGTGAAGCCTGAGGCGCTACTTCAAGACCTTCGGGCCCCGACCTTCTTGAAGAGCCTCTTGGACCATGAACCAGTTCCCGGCCTAACCTGTCTTCCTGCCTACCTAGTTGGCTGGATTCAGTCCTGATATAAAAGTAACTATTTTAAATCTCAAAAATCTAATCATGCTATTTGCCTGCTTAAACCTATTTAATAGCTCTACAGTATTTTCTGGCTTAAACGTCCTAACTCCTCAGTCCTTCATGATGTGGTCCTCTTTATCCCTTCAACCACATGTTGCACCACCATGCGCACATACCCAGGTCACCATTTACTAGATATGCTGTGCTATCTTGCTACCTCTAATCTCTGGCTTTGCACCTGCCATTTCCTCTGCCTACAACTCTCTTCCCATCCCTTCTCCACCCAGGCTGACTCCTAATCACTCTTAGGCGGCAGTTCCACCATTCTCTCCGTGAACATGACCTCTTTGCTTTGACTTATTTGCCCACCCTTAGCTGTGTGCCTTACCATGTGTCAGGATACCTTGACTTTCTTATTTTTTTAAAAGGAGGCTTTTCAGATAAAAATTACATACCAAAAGAAAAAAAAAGCCCTCACTTAACTGTAGAACCCAATAGATTTTATTAAATTTAGAGTTGGACAACCATCACTGCAGTCTAATTTCAGAACATTTTCATTAACCCAAAGGAAACCCCACACCCACTGTTATTTAATCCTTTCCTCTCAGCTTTGCCAGCCTACGCGACCATCAATGTACACACGTGTCTATCTGTTTGCCTATGTGAACATTTCATATGCATGGAATCTGTTTGCCTACATGAACATTTTGTATGCATGGAATCGGTCCAAGACTGGTTTCTCTCACTTACCATGTTTTCAGGGTTCGTCCATGACACTGCACCTATCAATCATTCAATCCTTTTTATGAAGAAATAATATTCTGTTGTACAGATATACCATGTTTTCTTTATTCATTCATCATTTGATAGATTCTGGGGTTTATACTTTTTAGTTCTTAGGGATAGTGCTATTGCAATCTCCCAATATACAACATTTTTGAGGACATATGTTTTCTCTTTTTTTGAATATATACCTAGAAATGGAATCACTGGGTCACATGGAATCTTTATATTTAACATTTTGGAAAACAGCGAAACTTTTACCCATACTGACCGAACAACTTTACATTTCCAATGGTAATGTATGAGGGTTCTAATTTGTCCACATTCTCAACATGTGTTGTTTTCTGGGGGGCTTTTTGTTATGTTTTGTTTATTATCATTATCATTATTATTATTATTATCACCAAGTGGGTGAAAAATGTTATCTCAACGTAGTTTTAATTTGTATTCCTCTAATGGCTAATTACATTGAGCATCTTTTCACATTTACTGACAACTTGTACAACTGCTTTAGAAAAATGTCTATTTTATTCATATCCTTTGCCATTTCTTTTCTTTTTTTTTTTGAGACAAACTCATTCTCCTTGGGCTAGAGTGCCATGGTGTCAGTCTGGCTCACAACGACCTCAAATTCCTGGGTTAAAGCAATCCTCCTACCTCACTCTCCTGAATAGCAGGCACCCACCACAATGCGCTGATGGTTTTTCTATTTTCAGTACAGAAGGGGTTTCATTCTTGCTCAGGCTGATCTCAAATTCCTGACCTCAAGAGATCCTCCCACCTCAGACTCCCAGAGTGCTAGGATTACAGGTATGATCCACCATACCTGGTCCCATTTAATTGGGTTATTTGACTTTTACTTACGGTTTATTAATGTGTTCTGGACACATGGTCTTTATCAGTATATAAGTCATATAATTCCCAAATATTTTTTCCTATTCTATGGGTTATACTTTCATTTCTTTCTTTTTTGTTTGAGATTCATTGAGTGTACAAAGAGTTAGTTTACACTGATTGCATTTGTTAGGTAAAGTCCCTGTTATATAATTGTGTCCCACCCTCAAGAGGTGTGCCATACACTATGCCCTCCCATCCTCCTTCTCCTCCCCTCCCCCGACCTCCTTCATTCCCCTATCCCCCACCTTGTATTAGATCATCTACTGCCTTCTTATTAGAATTGAATACATTGTATTCTTGCTTCTCTATTCTTGTGTTGCTTTACTAACAATGTGTTCCACCTCCATCCAGGTTAATACAAAAGATGTAAAGTCTCCATCTTTTATAATGGCTGAATAGTAGTCCATGATAATATTGTTTGTAGCACAGATTTTTAATTTTGATGAAATCCATTCCATCTATTTTTTCCTTAGTTGCTTGTGTATTTGGTGCCCTATTGAAAAGCTTTAACGTAACCCAAGTTTGTGAAGATTTACTTCTCCTATTTTTTCCAAAAATTTTTGTCACTTTTTTGAGACTTTGGAAAAAAAAATAAGAAGCTAACTGATGCCTCCATACTGAGCCTCAGAGTCAAAGCATTCTATAATAGACATACTCTTATTTGACAATGTGAATGTTACTTTCTTTGCCTTATTATTATTAATATTGCTTAATATTTCGATGCAGTAATCGTCTGATTTCTTTTCTAAATGCATTTATCTTCATTCATTCTTTATGAGGTTTTTGTTTCTAGTCCTTATCTTAAACATTGTTATTGTTATTAAATTTTAAGCCTTTTTAATTCTGTGAAAGCAAAAAGCGGAAACCTAATAAACACATGTATATATGAAAATAAATAAAAAGGGTTGCAATAGAAAAATTAAAAAAAATTATCCCTTCCACTAAGGTTTTTAATTTATTTCAAGTTAATTTTCACATGCAAGGTCCAACTTCATTTTTTTAACATGGATTTTCAGTTTGCCCAATACCATTTATTGAAAGATATTCCTTCACAAATTGAATTGTCTTGGCAACATTGTCAAAAGTCAACTGACTATAAATGTAAAATATTATTTATAAACTCAAATTATGTTCCATTGATCTGTATATCTATACTTAGTATTGTAATATTAGTTACTACAGGTTTATAGTAAATTTGAGTTCAGGAGTTGTGAGTTTTCAAATTTTATTTTTTTCTTGTTTTTCCTTTTTTAATTTCAGGTTAATTTCAGGGTACAAAGAAATATGTTACAATGTTGGCATTTGTTAGGTAGAGTTCCTCTTATAATTGAGTCCCACCCCCAAGAAGTGTGCCATACACCCTATCATTGTGTCCATTAAGTGGGAACACACCCACTCCCTTCCTTCTCCCCTCTCTCCTCTCCCTCATTCCCCCTCCCCCCACCTTGAATTGATTAGAGTTTTTCCTCTTATGTGGGTATCTATTAGATTATCTACTGGCTTCACAATTAGTATTGAATACATTGGATATTTGTTTCTCCATTCTTATGATACTTTACTAAGAAGAATGTGTTTCAACTTCATCCAGATTAATACAAAAGATGTAACGTCTCCATCTTTTTTATAGCTGAATAGTATTCCATAGTATACATATACCAAAGCTTATTAATCCATTACTGGGTTGGTGGGCATTTAGGTTGCTTCCACATTTTGGCAATTGTAAATTGAACTGCAACAAATAATCTAGTACAAATGTCCTTATGGTAAAATGATTTGTTTTATGCTGGGTTGATGCCTAGTAGTGGGATTGTAGGATCAAATGGAGGTCTAATTTTAGTTCTTTGAGGATTCTCCATACTTTCTTCCAAAGAAGTTGTATGAGATTATAATCCCGCCAGCAGTGTAAAAGTGTTCCCTTCTCTCAATAACCACACCAGCATCTGTAGCTTTGAGACTTTGTGATGTGGGCAGTTCTCACAGGGGTCAGGTAATATATCAGGGTGGTTTTGACTTGCATTTCTCTAATGATTAGGGATGATGAGCATTTTTTCAAATGTTTGTTAACCATTCCTCTGTCTTCATCAGAGAAGGTTCTGTTCATGCCTCTTGCCCAGTGGTACATGAGATAGTTTTGCTCTTTTTTTGCTGATTAATTTAAATTCACTATAGATTCTAGTTATCAACCCTTTGTCAGATTCATACCGTGAAAATATATTTTCCCACTCTGAAGGTTGTCATTTTGTTTTTATTGTTGTGTCCTTAGCTGTACAGAGACTTTCATCTTAACTAAATCCCACTTGTTTATTTTTGTTGTTTCAATTGCCTCTGAAGTCTTCTTTAAAAAATATTTCCTTAGTCTGACATCATAAAGAATTTTTCTCAAACTTTCTTCTAAGATTTTTATCATTTCATGTCTTAGGTTTAAATCTTTTATCCATCTTGAGTCAGTTTTTGCAAATGGTTTAAGATGTGGGTCGCGTTTCAGTCTTTTACATATGGTTATCTAATTCTCTCAGCACCATTTATTGAAAAGGGAATCTTTCCTCACTGTATGTTTTTGTTTGGTTTATCAAAGATCAAATGGCAATAAGAGACTGGTTTCGTCTCTTGGTTTTCTATTCTGTTCCATACATCTGTAGCTCTATTTTCATACCAATACTATGCTGTTGTGAACATAGTGGACTTGTAATATAACTTGAAGTCTGATAGAGTATGCTTCCAGCTTTGTTTTTATTACTAAGAATTACCTTGACTATATGGGTTTTTTTCTGGTTCCAGTTCTTCAAAGTATGGTGTTGGTATTTTAATGATGATTTCATTGGATCTGTAAATTGTCTTGGGGAAAATAAACATTTTAACAGTGTTGATTCTTCCCAGCCAAGAGCATGGTGTGTTCTTTCATTTGTTAATGGCTATTTCTTGTCTTAGGGTTTCATGATTATCTTTATAGAGATCCTTCACCTCCTTTATTAGGTATATTCCTAAGTATTTCATTTTCTTTGAAGGTACTGTGAAAGGAATCATGTTCTTGATTTGCTTCTCAACATAGCTGTTACTGACATATACAAAGGCTACTGATTTGTGGATATTTGTTTTATACCCTAAGATGTTACTTTGCTTCTTGACACTTCTAGGAGTTTTGTGGTTGAGTCTCTAGGGTTTTCTAAGTATAAGATCATATAATTGGCAAAGAGCAAGAGTTTGACCTCCTCTGCCCCCATTTGAATGCCCTTTCTATCCTTATCTTGCATGATTGCATTGGCTAGAACTTTCAGCACAATGTTGAATAATAGTGCTGATAGTGGAAAACCTTGTCTGGTTCTAGTTCTAAGTGGAAAAGCTTTTAGTTTTACTTCATTCAGTATGATATTATGTGTGGGTTTGTCACAGATTGCTTCACTCAGCCTAAGAAGTGTGTCACCTATGCCTATTTTCTTAAGTGGTTTTGTTGAAAAAGGAAGCCGAACTTTATTCTTTTTCTGTATCTATTGAGAGGATCATATGACCTTTCTTTTTGCTTCTATTGATATGGTGAATTACATTTAGGGACTTGCATATGTTGAACTATTCTTGCATCCCTAGAATGAAGCCTACTTGATCATGATGTATAATTTTTTAAATGTGTAGCTACAATCTATTAGCTAAATTTTTGTTGAGTATTTTTGCATCAATATTCATGATTGAAATTGGTCTGTAGTTCTCCTTTTTAGTTGGGTCCTTTCCTGGTTTTGGAATCAGGGTGATGTTTGCTTTATAAAACGTGTTGGGGAAATTTCCTTCCTTCTCAATGTTTTGGAATAAATTCTGCAGTAGAGTTAGAAGTTCATCTTTGAAGGTCTGATAGAATTCTGGTGTGAAGCGATCTGGTGCAGGGATTTTTTTTGTTGGGAGCTTTTTTATTATTTCTTCAATCTTAGTGCTTAATATTAGTCTATTTAAGATATCTATTTCTTCCTGGTTAAGTCTAGGGCGACAGTGTGATTCAAGGTATTAATCTATTTCCTTCACGTTGTTAAATTTCTGGACATAGAATTTTGGGTAGTAGTCAGAATTAATTTCTTGTATCTCTGTGGTATCTGTTGTTATTTCCCCCTTTTCATTTTTGGTTGAGGTTATTAAACACTTTATTTTTCTGTTTCTCATTAATCTGGCCAATGGTTTATCAATTTTATTTATCTTTTTGAAAACCCAACTTTTGTTTCATTTATTTTCTGAATGAATTAGTTTTCTGATTCTTTTGTTTTCAATTTCATTGATTTCTGATTTAGTTTAGATTATTTCTTTTCTTCTGCTAGGTTTGGGATTGGATTGTTCTTCCTTTTCCATCTCTTTAAGATGATTCATTAGGTTGTTGATATGCTCTCTTCCTGTTTTTCAGAGGTAGAGATCTAATGCAATAAACTTCCCTCTGAGAACTCTTCTGCAATATCCCACAGGTTTTGGTGACTTGTGTCTTCATTGTTCAAAGAAGTTAATGACTTCCTCCTTTATCTCTTCTTTGACCCCACTGTCATTCAGCATAAGGTTGTTTAGTTTCAATGCCGTTGTGTGGGGATGAAAATATTGTTGGATTTGAGTCCCATCTTTATTGCCTGTGATCTGAAAATATACAAGGTGTAATTTCAAGTCTTTTGATTTTGTTTGAGGTTTGATTTGTGTCCTAGGATAAAAATCTATTTTGGAGAATATTCTGTGGGTTTATGAGAAGAACGTATATTCCTTCGCTTTGGGATGGTGTGTTCTGTATATGTCTATTAAGCCCAATTGTTCTAGGATTGCATTTAAGTCACTTTTATCTTTGTTTAAGTTTCTGTTTAGAGGATCTGTCCAGTTCTGTAAGAAGACTGTTAATGTCCCCTGCTATTATGGTGTTATAGGATATCATATTGCTTAGACCAATTAAGGTCTGTTTTATAAATCTGGAAGCATTTATATTGAATGCATAAATTTTAGAATTGAAATGTCCTCTTGTATTGTTTCTTTGACTAGTATGAAGTGACCATCTTTGTCTTTCTTGAATAGTTGCTTTAAATTCACTTGTATCTGAAAATAAGATTGTGACTTTTCCTTTCTTTTGATTTGCATTTGCCTGAAATTTTGTTTTACATCCTTTCACCCTGAGTCTTGTTTTGTCCTTGGAGACTACATGTGTTTTCTGGAGACAGCACGTAGATGGTTCATGCTTTTTCATCCCAATCAACCAGTCTGTACCTCTTCAGTGGGAAATTCAAACCGTTTACATTTATTGAGGGAAATGATATGGGTGTTGGAGTTCTATTCATCTTATTTTGTGATAGTCCATTGCTTAGTTTTACCCTTTGCATCATTGTGGAAGTTAGGTTTTGTTCTATATTTTCCAGGTATTTACTTTGCTGGTGATCCATTGTGATGGTCAGTGTGGAGTACAGGTCTATGTATTTCTTGCATATCAGTAACAGATTTGATTTCTCTGTCAATTTTAAAGTTTAGCTTAGCAAGATACAGAATCCTGGGCTGAAAATTGTTTTGTTTAAGAAGGTTAAAGGTAGATGACCATTCTATTCTGGCTTGAAAGTTTCAGCTGAGAAGTCTGCTGTCACCCTGATGGATTTGCCCCTATAGGTCAATTGGTGCCTAGACCTACCTGCTTGCAAAATTTTCTCTTTCATCTTGAAAGAGAATATCTTGTTCATGACAGTGTGTCTTGGAGAAGCTCTGTTTGAGTTTTATATCCCTTTGACAGAAATGTGTCAGCATCTCTGGTGATCTTTGAGAAATTTTTATTTATGACATCCTGCGGTAGGGCTTCCATCCCTTTGGAATGATCTTATTCTTCTTCTGGGATACCTATAATTCACGTTTCATGGCCTTATAAAATAGTTCCATAACCCTCTGAGCAAACATTCTGGTTTCTCTCTCTTCTTTTCTGCCTCTTTAGCTGCCCATGTTAGCTCAAGAGCTCTATCCTCTAGCTCTGAGATTCTTTATTCTCTGTGGTATAATCTATTATTGATACTTTCAACTGAATGTTTAATTTCCCTGATTGACTCCTTCAATTTCTTAAGCTCCACTATATCCTTTCTATATTCTTCATATCTTTCATCTCTTATTTGGTTCTGTTTTTGAATTTCCTTTTGGTTACTTTTTTTACTTCCTAAACAATTTCATTCATTGTTTTTACCATCCTCATTAATTCCCTTAATTCCCTTTTGGTCACTTCCATCATTTATTTATAGGTGGAATCCTCTGTGGTAGCTACCCTATGATCCCATGGGGGCATTCTTCTGTTCTGGCTTTTCACATTGCTGGAAGTTTTTAGCTGGTTTCTCCTTATGAATGTTTTCTTGTTGTTCACTTCATTCTCTTACTTTCCTTTCACTTCCTCCTTTCCTTTAAATTACTTTGTCTCTGTGCTTAGATGTTAAAGTGGTCTTTTGGTATAGGGCCAAAAGGAAGAGAAAAGTGAAGAACAAGAAGAGAGAAAAGATTGAAAAAGAGGAAAGCAAAAGAAAAAGGTGAGGGGGTAAAAGGAAAGGTTGAAAAAAAGAAGAGAATAAGAATAGAAAGTGAGAGCTAGAGGTAATAGTGGTGCTCAGGAGAGTGCTTTGGCCCACACCTACAATTCCCAGCCTCTGAGGAGCTGGGATGGTTGAGTCCCTTGACATAAGGAGCTCCTTACCAGCCTGAGCAAAACTAAGACCCCCACCTGCACTAAATAAAGGATTAAAAAAAAAAACAGTTATGTGTCACAGTGAGGACCTACCAATAGAGTCCTTTTGAAGGTCAAAACTAGAAGAACACACTAGACCAGGAAATCAAGGTCTCCTTGAGCCAGGACAATGCTGTGGTCCCCCAGCCCAGGCCTCAGAGTGAGGCTCTATCCCATAAATGGAATACAGATTAACGAAGTATAAAGCAGATCACAAGAAAAAGAAATAATAATAATAATGAAATCATACAAAGAAAATTGAAAATAAAATTGTGTAATATGCAATGAAGTGGGGTATATATTAGTTGTTATTTGATAAATTTATATGAGAGTGATAAGAAAAGTAGAAAAGTCTTTACAAAAAGAGGGAGAAAAGGAGAGAAGTAGAAAGGAAAGAAGGAATAAAAGGGGCAGAAAAACTGTAGCAAAATGGAACCCTCATTATTAAAGAATGTAACAATGGAAAAATAAAAATACGACAAAACAAAACAAACAAGAAAAAACTCCAAGGGAAAAAATGTATAAAAGGAGCAGAAAACTATAGCAAAAAAATGGAGCCATTGCTATTCAAGAAACAATGAAAACTTACAAAAATGAAATAAATTTTTTAAAAAAAACCTTAGGAGGAAACAATTTTTAAAAAGGGGAAAATATATCTATATATCCAATATATTGCCTGGACAACAGGTGATGTTCTGGGGTTATGAGATGCTAATCACATCGCTGATATAGCTGTAAAAGATGGGGGCTAGAAGTCACTATCTAGTTGCTGAGGTGATCCAGTCCCATCTTCCTGATTTCTTTGCTTTTAATCCTTGCAGGGTTGAGAGTCTGAAGATCTAGTCAGCCTACTTAAGAGACATGCCTTGACCTTTCCTATCAGTGCCCCTTGGCCACAAGGTGTCTTTCCCAGAAAAGGAGGTTTTGCTTGAGTCTCTCCAAAGGTGGTTGCCCAGCTCAGCAGGTGTACCAGAACATGTCTCATACTAGGACCCTGTGGTTTGTTCCTCCAGGGAAGCTTTTCCACAATGGTAGTGCCCTGCCAGCAGCCAAGCGATGAGAGCTCTACTCTGCCTAGTGGCTCACTCCCAGCCACTGTGCACTATTTAAGATCACTCACTCACCTAAGATTTCCCAAGGCAGCTCCGGCAAGTACACAGGTTCCAAAAACGACCTGGACTGACCTTCTCTGTCTGAAACCCACTGCTGAACTGGCTGGCCTCTGCCAGCACACAAGCACTCATCTTCTTGCTGGTTCTACACTGCTCCCAACCTCTTTGTTGACTCCTGGAGTCTCTTGCTGCCTCACTGCTCCCTCAAAGCAATGCTTCTGGGTGGGCACCCCAGCCAGAGATGGCTGGAGTCCTTACTCCTCAATTTCATCACCACCAGCTGCAAACGAGATGTTTCTAGATTCCTATCTTCCTCTGCCTCCTTCTTTATTTCCAATTTTGTTTTTCTAAAAATGATCTGGCTTTTTCTTGGAAATTTGCATTTTTGTAATGCCAGCAAGGATTTTGATTTTGTTGAAACTATAGATCAATATTAGCTCACTCATATTTTTCATAAACTTGGAATGCCTTTGTAATTATCTGGATATTCTTTATATTTCTTTCAATAATGTTTTCTAATTTTCAGAGTACAAGTTTTACACTTGTGATAAATGTATTCCTAAGAATTTTATTATTTTTGATACTATCTCAAGTGGAATTTTTCTTCATTTTATTTTCAAATTGTCTATTGCTGGGATATGAAAATACATCTGAATTTTCTATATTGATCTCATATCCTGATTTTTTAGAAGATAGGATAACATCCAAACCAACATCTAGTTTAAAAGATAGGATAACATCCAAATAAACAACTAGTGTATTATTTCTAACAGTTTTTGGTGAATTCCTTAGGATAATCCATATGCAAGATTATACTTTCAAGTCGAAATCATTTTGAGTTTCTTCCAATCTTGATGTCTTTCATTTCTTTTCCTTTCCTAATCCTCTTTGCTACAATTTTCAAAACAGTACATTAGGGAGAAAGCCTCTGGTCTTTCACCACTAGGTATGATGTTAGTTGTAGGTTTTCTGTAGTTCATTAATATCACTAGGTCATGGTGATGTTTTCATATGTTGTTAGATTCAGTTTGCTAGTATTTTGCTCAAGATTTTTGTATCCCAGTGCATAAAAAATATGCTTTCCTTTTCATGTCTTTGCCTGGTTTGGATATTAGACTAATACTGCCCTAATCCAATGAATTTTCTTGAAGAGTTTGTGAAAATTTTATTTTTCTTTAAATTTGGTATAATTCACTAGAGAAGTGATCTGAGCCTGGGATTTTCTTTGTGTGAGGTATTTTTAGTTCTTAATTCAAATACTTTACTTGTTAGGTCTATTTAAATTTTCTATTTTTTCTTGAGTAATTTTTAATTGTTTGTCTAGGAATTGGCTCATTACATCCCAATTATCAAAGTGTTAGCATAGAGTTATTCATAGTATATTGTCTTATTATCCTTTTGATTTCTGTAAGGTTTGTAGAGATGATTCCTCCTTAATTCCTGAGTTTAGAAATTTGAGCCTTCCATTTGTGGGGAGTGGGTATTTGGAAGAGAGTCAGTCTAGTTAAACTCAACAAAATTGAGAAACTATTTTGAGTTTTCAAAGAACCAGCTTTTAATTATTCATTAATTGATTTTATTTTTCTATTCTCTATTTTATTTTATTTCCTCCTTAATCTTTCTTATTTACCTTCATATTGTTTGCCTTAGATTTACTTTGCTTTCCTTTTTTTCTGTTTCTCAAGCTGAAAGTTAGGTTATTGACTTAAGATCTTTCTTCTTTATGAATGTAGACATTTATAACTATAGATTTACCTCTAAAAATGCTTTAGTTACATGCTTTTGATATTTTGTGTTTACATTTCAATCATTTCAAAATATTTTCTAATTTCCTTTATTTGTTTTTCTTTGACTCATTGGCTATTAGGGATATATTTTTAAATTTCAATTTAATGTGAATTTGCAAAGTGAATTTGCCACATTTCATTTTGTTATTTATTTCTAATTTAATTTTAATTTTAATCTCTGCACATCAACATCTCTACTATAGAGTTGATAAGGGGTCAAAGACCCTCTCCTATCAAGAGATACCTATTCTAGAAGTGAGGTGGTAGGTGAAATGTTAGCCCTTGGTCTTACTTTTCTCAGTATGAAGTCTCTACCCTACAAGTGACCTGGAAATAGGGAAGTCAGGGTACAATATTCTCAACTATCTGTACTTAGGATAGAGCTTTCATACTGTGAGTTGGGATGGGGACAGAAAGTGGAGACTCACACCTCCAGACTATGATTGCCTGGAATAGAGTTTCTCTATCGTGTGGCTGAGGAGAGAGATCAAGGATGCTCATGGCCTACTCCTCCTTGACAGAAACCTAGCCTTTGAGTGCAAGCTGTCTCTTGGCCAGGTCTACCTGTGTTAGACTTTTTGTCATACTGAGCTGGCATGGGAAAGGGAGAAAACACATCATGACTCAAATACTAGACTCTCCTTGTGGTTATTGCAATTGAATGGATTTCTTGAATAAATGTTTCTCCATTAGTTGTATGAATCATTTGCAGACAACTTAAATAGCAGTTTTATAATTTTAACCCAATTATTATAGCTTCACTGAAAAGTGTGTCCATTGAGTTTTCTACCTTTCATTATGGGTGTCACTACCCTGGGTCCCCTTTGTAATGCAATTTTCCTCTGTTATCATATCTGCTTGAGTATTCATCTTTTCTATTAGACTATAAGGTTCTTGTGTTTAGGACTCTCTCTTATTTTTTTGTTGTATTGCCAACACTTAGCCCAATACCAGGTGCAGCTAGATGCTGAATATATGTACACTGAATGAATCCAAGTGTGCAGACCTCTGGAATTGCTCAAAGGTATGGCACTGCATTGGAGAAGGATCTTCCCTTGAATGAGAGAAAGATAAATTTTTAGTCTTTTGAAATGTCATGGTGATATTTATGTAAGTCCGCCTTAGCCTACTTAGTGGGCTATGTAGCTCAGATGTCAGTACCCACATAAATCTGAACTGTCCAAGTGACTGTAAGATTGTCTGTGGATCTGGAAAATGTAGAGCAATGAAAAAAGCATCCATGAACATTATTCCATGAATCAAGGAAAGGAAAGATGTATAAAATCACCTAAATGCCTTGCTTCCCAGCTTCAGACATCTTTTTGTCTTTCAAAGACCCTGGAAGTCAGGAATAAACTAGAAACCTACTGAGAAACAGTTTTTCTTCCCAAACATTGCACAGTTAAGAGTAAATTTTACCAAAAAGCTTCATAAAAGATGATAGAGAAGTTTGTGTGTGTAAGGCCTCACTTAGGAGCATCTTTCCAACTCAAATAAATCCTGCTTTGAGACAATGGTCCCAACACACAGAGGTTATACCTCTGGTGGCCATGCTCTCTCAGTCACAGCCCTATAACTGGGACAGCCAGACTCTATCTTTCAGAAATTAAAGGGCAGAATAGAGAATGAGGAGTCAGAGTGGCACGGACACAGTCACATCAGTGTAATGGTCTGCATAGAAACTCCCCACCTTGCCTCTTGGGTTCCTGTGGATCCAAAAGGAGAGACATTATTCTCCCCCCAAATTGCTCATTTGTCTTAATGCAACCAGAGTCAGATTCTCTTGTCAGCATCTTTTTAGAAACAGCTACTGAGTTATAGCTGAGATACAAAGAACTACACATATTTAATATTTACATCTTGATGAGTTTGAACACAGGCAAATACCAGTGATAGCATCACTACAGTCAAGGAAAAAGGCATATCTATCAATTCCCAAAGTTTCTCTATCTACCTTTGTGTTTTGCTTATTTACTCCCTTAACATATTCTGAAGTACAAGATACTGTGTTGTTAACCATAGCACAGTCATATTGTTCACTAGCATCTTCTTGTATTAAATTTTTGCTTCTGCTATGTGCTCACTAGTGGGCTCTACTGTCTGAAAGTGGATTTATCCTTCTCTCACCTCTACCCTCCCTTCCCAAATACCAAAACCCCACAGCTACAGGGATGATAGGGTCTTAGTATATATTTGAGGCAACAACAACAACAAAAACATGTTCTTTGGAATCTTTCTAGTGGCTTTATGTCATCAGGGTGCCAAAAACAACAGGCAGGGACCAAAGAAAGGGAGATGGGTTGCTGAGTAGCATAGCAGAAGGACAGATGGCCAGAGCCTGTGTAGAAACAGAACAGTAAAGACTCACTACCAATGCCATATATCTGTGAGCAAGTGCTGAGAGCCAGGGGAGAAGACCACATGCTAGATTACTGCAACATTGGTATCTGGCATTGCTTCCTGCAGATTCCCATAACACTCTGCTTACCCCCGACTCAAATCATAGTGTCCTCTGCTGTAATTACCTTTAGCAGCTACTGTGGGAGGTAAACGGGTAGGTGAAAAGTCTCAGTTGTCAGACTTGGACTAAACTCCCATTTCTACCACTAACTAGCTATAAGACACTGAGAAAGATATGTGGCCTTGTTGAACCTGCTCTTCTTACCTGAAAATAAGGAAACCTGTTTCATAGAATAGTCATGAGGATTGAAGGAGGGCTTACCAATGCAGCAATGGCGAATGGTTTACGCATACACAAAGCTGTATTTTTAAAACACAATTAGTATGTTTAGCTAATAGAGTCATAAGAATTTATAATTATAAACTGTGACCACAATATCTCAAGTTTGAGCTATGTTAAAATGATGATTTGATGCTGAATATAAAGTAATATTTATTTCAGCCTACTTGTGGGACATAAATTATTTATTCAAAATAATAATTAACACAATATGTTTTATTACTCCAACTATATTTATAAATACATTTGTGCATATTACAGCTTTTGAGAGGAATTTTCTGATGATTACTAAGTCTTGTATCAAGTACTTATGAAAATTATTATGATAATAAGCTGGTCTAGCCCTAGTTAGTAGGAATATGGTCAGAGCTTTTGCTCTCCCTGGAAAACAAAAAGGCACATGGAATGTAGAAGGGGCTAAAAATGTGAAATTATGTCCTTAATGGTGATGTCCTCTAGATATGGCCCATATGTTTTCATATTTGCCTGTCCATCAGCATTAACTAACAGGGATGCCCAATAAATATATGTTTAATGAATGAAAGATGAACAGAATGAAAGAAGAAAAGAGGAAGAAACAAAGAAAAAGCTTACCTGGGTCAAGTTCACCTTTTTAAATACCTACTTCTTCATTTTTCACTGCCCTTATTCCTACTGAAAAACTGCATTACAACTTTTCCATCCCATGTCTATTTCCTTGGTGTCCATCACTCAGTTAATTATTTTTTAAATCATGGTGTTGATGCCCATGAAAAATTTAATTAAATTATTTCATGGATAGTGTTTTGGGGAGTTAGCATTTATTTTCATGAAAGAATTATTTTATACACCCTCACAATGTGCACATTAGGTGAGATCCTGCCTCAGGCCCTCCCTCCTTCTACCAAACACTCCCCCCCCACTTCCCTCTACCCCTGAACTGGACTACATTAATGTTTTCTTTGTTCTTATAAGCATGTAATTGTTTATATATCAATTTCATATTAGTATGGAGTACATTGGATATTTATTTTTCCATTCTTGTGATACTTTACTAAGAAGAATGTATTGAAACTCCATCTAGGTCAATGTAAAAGATGTAAAGTCTCCACCTTTTTTAATGGCTGGATAATATTTCATGGTATACCTATACCACAGTTTGTTGATCCTTTCCTAGACGGGCCCTTCGGTTGCTTCCAGGACTCTGCAATTGTTCAGCTGCAATAAACATTCTAGTGCAAATTTCTTTGTGATAAAATAATTTTTGTTCTTCCGAGTAGACATCTAGTAATGGGATTTCAGGGTCAAATGGAAGGTCTACTTTTAGATCTTGGAAGATTCTCCATACTTCTCTCCAAAAAGGCTTGTATTAGTTTGCAATCCCACCAGCAGTGTAGAAGTGTTCCCTTGTCTCCATATCCAGCATCTGGTGTTTTGGGACTTTGTGATGTGGGCTAATCTTACAGGGGTTAGGTAAGATATCTTAGAGTGGTTTGATTTGCATTTCTCTGATGATTTGATTTGATTTCTCTGATGATTAAAGAGGTGACCATTTTTTCATGTGTTTGTTGGCCATTCTTCTGTCATCCTCAATGTGGATGTTTCCCATATCCTAACAGGACATCAGGAACATGTTTCCTAGGGATTTCCCTGGCCCTGCCTTCCTTCCCATTCTGCATGATTGTGGTGAGCCAGGTATATCCATTCTGAGCCCTGTTAACAAACAAAGCTGCCTAGTCATACTAGGGAGAGAATAACTGAACAGAATAAACTTGGGGAAAGCCATTAAGTTTTTCATAGCAATTTATTTAGTTCCATTTAATTGAATTTTAATCTTTCCACTTTTTCCTCCCTCTTTCTTACCACGTACTTTTCCACCCTACAGTTGCTGTGGGATGATTTGTATTACCCATATAGTCATAAATTAGTCATATCCTGTATGTAAAATGACCTTATTTTGAGAAAAATAACTACAATAAACAATTCCTATAAATGAGCTGATGCTTTAGTCCAAGATTTTAAATAATTCATGATTTTCTTTTCTTTTCTTTTCTTTTTTTTTTTTTTTTTACTTACATGGAGCTTAGGAGCATGACTGATTCCTGGGAGAAAGATATATATATATAAAAATATATAAATATATATATTATATATATTATATAAATATATATATAAAGATATATATATATAAAAATATATAAATATATATATATATATATTTTTTTTTTTTTTTGTAGAGACAGAGTCTCACTTTATTGCCCTCGGTAGAGTGTCGTGGCGTCACACAGCTCACAGCAACCTCCAACTCCTGGGCTTAGGTGATTCTCTTGCCTCAGCCTTCCGAGTAGCTGGGACTACAGGCGCTGGCCACAGCACCCAGCTATTTTTCTGTTTTGCAGTTCGGCCGAGGCCGGGTTTGAACCCACCACCTTCAGCATATGGGGCCGGCGCCCTATTCGATGAGCCACAGGAGCCGCCCAAGAGCTATTTCTTGAGACTTGTATTTAATTAGTAGTTTTCCACCAATTAAAAATATATACATTATAGGAACTAGCAAGCTAATTATCACAAGTAGTGTGAAACTAGGTTGTTAAAACTCAATGTTGAGAAAAGATTATGCACTCTAGAAAAAATAATGCCAGTTCTTTGAGAGTCAATTTTGATGGCTTTATTTTTTTAAAGAATTATGGGAGTGAGTTTCTTCCTTGAATACTATAGTTTTGGCTTTATTATCCTAAGTATGGATTATTTCTGCTTTCCAAAATTTGTTGAAATGTTGTCTAACTTTGTTTTATTCAAGTTTCAGGTGTATGTCTGCCTTGCTGCATATAAAACTCTAATGAGATATTAAAAATTTTGTTTTTGATAAAGTTTCAGGTGCCAGAAATATTATTTAAGTTATCTGTGAAAAGAAATGAAGAGTCTTTACTGTTACATAGCAATGAGACAAAATGACATTTAACTTACTCCTTTGACATTAATATATCTTGAATCATCACTACTATTGTGGGTAGAAAATATACTGATATCTTTGAGTTCTATTTTTGCCAACTGCTCAGTGTTATACAATCACTGAATGATAGAATTTAAAAGGACATTATATGTTTACTTATTCAACCCCTTATTTCAGCCTCAATAAGTTTAGGTGTTGGCCCCCAAACTGATTGTTTCACAGGAAAATATTTATTATTACATTATGAAATCAAATTTACTCAAGAAATTATAGAAAGAAAAAAAAGAATAAAAATTAAAGAATTGAGAGGAAGCCAAAAAAAAAAAAATTTCTTCCACCCCTAAAATAGGTTACCTAGTTTATACAGAAGTACATAATTTCAGATAATTTAAGTTTATTCCAGAGACAGAAAAAAGTAGAGAACATTCTAATTCATATCTTAAAGCCAGAATAACGCTATACTAAAACCAAACAAAAATAATATAAAATTAAAAATATATCAGCATTGCTTATGAATGTAGATATGAAAGCACAAATAAAAGGATAAACCATTAAGCATAGCTATATTTTAAAATAATAATACACTTTGGAAAATCAGAGAAGAATTCAAGAATGGCACAACAATTTGGAAACCTTTAATGCCATCTATCGTGTTATGAGATTAAATGAGAAAAAGTATGATAATTTTGTTAAATGTTAAATAATTATTTGGTTAATTAATCATTACTATCTAGTGGAAAACCCCAAATCTCTGGGTAGTTAATAGATAATTTTTAGAAATTAATGAAGTATCTTTATGCATATATATATATGATAAAACATGTATAAGATAACAATCAATGGACAAATACCAAAAGCATTCTTGCTACATTTAAGGACAAAACAAGACAGCCTAGTTTTCAACTAGTTCCTAGTTTTATGCCTAGTTTTTAACCTAATTCTTAGATGTTATCTAACATATTAAGACTTAAAAAGTTATACATATGTGAGTATATATATACATATATGAAAAATATCAGTAAGATTCTCATTGTTGTCTAAAATAATCTAAAAAAATCTATTAAAACCAATAAAAAAATTGTAACTTTATAACTTTGTAATAAAAATAATAACTTCCCATATATTAGTATAACCAATACAAAAATATAATGAAAATTAATTTTCTAACAGTAAAAACAAAATAAAACTATAAAATACCTAGGAGAAAACTTAAAAAAATACGTAATATCTTTTTGAGGAACAATATGAAGTCTTAATATAAAAAGTAATATGTAATAGGAAATGTATAAAATTTATTCAGTTTTTAAAAATGTCAAAATTTTTAATGAAAGAGTTAGGGGCCCTAATTCCTTGTTTGGCTAAACATCCACATAAAACTTTTAATACCTCAAAAACTTAACTACTAGTAACATACTGCTGACTGGAAGTCTTACTGATAGCACAGCAGTCAATTAACACACATTTTGTATATGTGTTATATACTAAATTCTTACAACAAAGTAAACTAGAGAAAAGAAAATATTATCAAGCAAATTGCAAGGAAGAGAACATATATTCACGACTCACTAAGTGGAAGTGGATCGCTGAGGTTCTTCATCCCCATTCTCTTTGTGTTTAGTGAGCTGAGAATGAGGAGGAAGAGGATGGATTGGTCTTGTTCTATCAGGGATGGCAGAGATGGGAGAGGTGGATGAAGTCAAAGGGGAGGAAGGAGAGGCAGACACATTTGGGCAACTTTTATTGAAAAAGTCTGCATGTATGTGGAGATGTGTAGTTCAAATCCATGTAGTTCAGGGTCAACTCCAGTGTTATTTATTAATTACAGTCAAAACCCCCTAAAAGATTTTCTTAATGGAATTTGATATGCTTGATTTAAAGTTTTCTAAAGAGAAAAATCTGTGAGTTTTGCAAAGAATGTTTTGAAAAAAGAATAAGAACACAATTAAATTATGTTAATTAAAATTGTATATATTATTTTAAGTGCTCACAAATCAGTAGAGGACAGTAGAAAGTGAAGAAACAAATATTCATGTAAATTTGTCATTTTAAATCAGTGAGGAAAGGATCAACTATTTTTAAAAAGCTGAAAAACCAGCTATGCCCTGGAGGAAAATAAATTCAGATATCTGTGTCATACTGCACACAAGAAAGTAAAGTCCAGATTAATGATTAAAGATAAGGGGAAGATTTAAAAATAATTTAAAGGAAAAAGTAGCTTAAATAAGATAAAAAAATATTCTCCAGTTGGGAAATAACTAGCAGTTTTAAATATATCTCAAAAGATATTGTGAACTATATTAAAAGTCAAAGAAATGAAAGACTACAAATCATACAGTATTTATTAAAAATAAATAATCCAAATGAAAAATAGATGAAAGTGATGAATAAGTTTCAAAAATTAAAATAAAAAATGTCTTAAAAATTTATGAAAATATCATCAATGTCACTACTAATCTCAAATGCAATTTACAAAACAATGAGATAATACTTTTCCCCTACTAGATTGACAACACTTTAAAAGATTAATAATATCTGGTGTTGACATTCTAATATACTATTCATAAGAGTATAAATTAGCATGACTTTTGGAATGCAATTCGGTTGAGTCCATCAAAACAAGAATAGAAATGTTCAGGTGAAATACTGTGTATATCAAAATATCACATTTTACTCTGTAAATATATACAATTATTATTTGTTAATTAAAAATAAAAATTACAAAAGAAAAAATACATTTCAATATGCATAAATATGTATGTGTAATGATGGGGGCATGTTTTATAGCAAACTACTGGAGGACTAATATATATCACCAGAAAAATGACTGTGTTTCCTATGATGCATTCATCCACTCATAGCAGAGAATGCTGCCGAGTGGTTAAAATGAATAAGATAAGAGAGCTATATTTCTGAGGTGGATTTATTTCTAGGGTATAAATATTGAAGTGAGAAACATAAGTTGCAGAAAGTAAGTGTAGGGTGAAGCATATAGTTAGAAAAAGAAAGCAAAAACAAGTGAGGGGTGTATATATATTTATTTAATGTAAATTAAAGAATATATTAAAAGTTTGTGCATCAAAGTGCTGAGTGTGGGAATGGTTTCAGGTAGAGTGTGACACCAAATGAAAGCTTGCCTTTCTTATTTTTAATGTTTCTCTGTCTGAGTCAGTCATTTGGTGTTGCTACAAAGAAATACCTGAGCCTAGGTAATTGATAAAGAAAAGAGGTTTGTTTGGCTCAAGGTTTTTCAGGCTGTAAAGAAGCATGGTGCCACCATCTGCTTCTGGTGAGGACCTTGGGCTGATTTCATTCATGGGAGAAGATGAAGCGGAGCTGATGTGTGCAGAGATCTCTTGGCCACAGAGGACACTACAGAGAGGGAAGGGAAGTGCCGGACTCTTTCCAGTCCTTTTTTTTTCTTTCCTTTTCTGTTTTTTAAACAATCAACACACACTTCCCACCCTCACCCCACTGGTTATTAGTCCATTCATGAGGGATCCAGCCTGTGACCCAAACACATCCCGCCAGGCCCCATCTCGAATACTTAGGATAAAATTCCAACACGAGGTTTAGAGAATAAATATAGAAACTATAGCACTCTCATTTACACCTTTACAGTGAGATGTATTCACTTATAGGATTGGAAAATAAAATAAAAGTGGAAAAGCAATCAAACTCTTCCCCAGATAAGACGCATTATCCTTGATGTCCCTGCAGTGTTTTAGAGGACAATGGCAAAGGTGGAACTTTAAAGTAACAAGAAAGAGGTGGGTAGTGGCAAAGCTTTCAAATAGAAATATATATATATATATATATTGTTTGTTTGTTTTGTTTTGTTTTGTTTTGTCTTGTTTTTTGCAGTTTTTGGCTGGGGCTGGGTTTGAATCCACCACCTCCAGCATATGGCGCTGACCTACTCCTTTGAGCCACAGGCACCACCAATCAAATAGGAATATATTAAATAAGGTTTAACAAAATCCATACTAGTTTCTGGTTTTCATTGTGTTCCATAATATAGCTTTTTAAAAAAAATTCAGTATGCATATATTATGGTACTTCAAACATATGAAGCCATATTTTACAATATTTGGTTACATGGTAACTTTCCAGAAGTAAGACCATCCAGTTAACTGGAACTCTTCTTCATGAAATGAAAATCGAAACTGCTACTCTCAATGACAGGTTCCTAAAATAGAGGTGATGATTTGTTGTTCTGTTGATTCTAAGCAATCAGCACACTCAAGCCTACAGCAGAATAGAATGTCAAGGAAAACATATTCTCTGTTTAGTCCAGCAAATTCTTTACCACAACAAGTTAAGTTACCTCTTGGTGACCATAATTTTGAGCACAAAGTTTAATCTGACATACAAGAAAGAAGATATATTACAGCTTGAAAAGGAGAAAGTAGAATTCATTTTGGCTAAAGAAGAAAGAGCAGGCTGAACGGTGGCCTCATAACTCATGCACTGCAAGACAAGAATATCTCAAGTGTTTTCTTATCAATTAGGAGGGAACACAATGTTTTTTACTAAATGTCTCAAGAAAAAAATAATCATATTTTTTAAACCAGGGCTGGGAGAAACTTGGAAGAGGGGCTAGGGGTTATGAGCAAGGGACATGATAGTTAAAATTCCTTCAAATGTAATCCAAACAGGAGTGAGAGAATGTTGTCATCAACCTTTTTCGAGCTTTTTAAAACCTTTTCCAACAGTCTTTTTGACTAATTCTTTCATTACATGAGAAAATAAGGAATCAATAGGTAAGATGACATGGTCACATGAAAGGAATAGAATTTGTTGGTGAATTAATGCATTATCTTGTCATTCACTGATGCAGTCATTAGCAAGAATTTACTACCTGGCAGGCACTGTGCTATACACCAAAATATAAAGCAAAAAACAAAGCCAATAAAAAATAAATAAATTCTCAGATTACAGTAGGCTTGGATTCCCTCAGGGTAGCCAGGAAAGAACTGTAGGAACCATCATCCATCTATGGGTGTCATCACTGTGGTAGATGAGGGCACATTTCCTAGACCTTTCTCTCTGCCCATCAAAATAAGACATCACAATGGGGTGTCTCTGATGTCCTGTTCTACACAAGCAATAGTGCTATAAAGACTCCCCACATCTGCTTTTGTATCAAAGGAGGCATACTAAGTATATGTAGCACTATATTAAATAAATATGATGCAATTTTCTCCTTTTATAACAACTCTTTACCATATTTTCCAAAGGTATTATGAAAAACATATGTGGGAATTAAAATACAAAGGAAAGTTATTTGGTTCTTATATTATTACTTATATTTCATTAAAAGAACCCAGTTGTCCATAACCATGAGTAAAAAAGGTATCTAAGGATTTGGTTATGCATTGCATGTACACAGTTAGCTGTCTGTCCTTTGCAAAGGAATTATTGATCTTTTAGTATTATTTTCTCATTTTAAAAGATGTCCATTATCAAATTCTTCCTTTCACTTCTGAAAGTCCTTGAGAGATAACTGAATTCCTTTTGAGTTCTTCTGCCCTCTAGCAACCCAAACTGCTCTCAGAAAGCAGCTACATTTACATGGATTGTTTGACCTCAGGAGTTTGAGACCAGTGTGAGCAAGAGTGAGACCTTGTCTTTACTAAAAATAGAAAAACTAGCCAGGTAGTATGGCGGGCACCCACAGCCCCAGCCACTTGGGAGGCTGAGGCAAGAGGATTGCTTGAACCCAGGAGTTTGAGGTTGCATGCCAAAATTAGTGAGTGATCTAAATTAATGCTAATCAATTGCCTCCTGCTTCTTTAATGTTTTGGTCAATAAATAAAACATAACTTTTCATGGAATCTCTGGTACGTGATGTATGTGTGAGATATGTATCTCTTAATAACCAATTTGCTAGACACATTTATAATAGGAATAATTTCAATTTTGTTTCCTTGGATCCATCCTATATATGGCTATTTGCTAGATTGTTATTAAGATATTCAATCAAGAGAATGGGTCTCTTAAAGGTAAAGCATCTATCAATAGAGGAAAATATCTGCCCATCTATTTTTTCTGGAGGTTTTCATACTTCATTACCATCTAAAATTACTTTCTAATTTCTGTTTCCTCCTTTAGGGAGAGAATCTCAGGCACATGTGTGATCAATTAAAAATGTTAACAACTGTTTACAATCAGACGTCAAACAGAATAATTAGTTATTATGATATCTCAATTTTATTGTCTAAATGCCTAGAGGTAAATCAAACAACTAGCAACAAAAGAAAGATCAAAAACATCCAGGTTGAGATCTCATCATATCAGAAAAAAATGAGGGATTTTTGTTTTGTTTTGTTTTCAAATCAAAGGTGGATTTTTGTTGTTTTGTTTTGTTTTCTCTCTATGAAACCATGAAATTGAAAAGATGGCTAGAGAGCGGATTGGAGCACGTCTCAGGTTGTGGGAACTAAACATCATACACCTGCCCTCTGCTTGGGTCATTATGCTAACAAGCTGCATCCTACATAGTTTGCTTCCTCTATAATGACCACAAGAATCATACTTTCAAGTTGCTGTCTTTCCTTACTTTTTGTCCTTTCCCAAAGGTGAATTGCTTCACTGATATATTGCAGGCAGAGTTGACGTGTGCAGGTAATGTACTCTCTGACCTAGTGGGGTACCTCCGCCCCATGGAGAGTTGCTGCCCCCATCACATCCCTCACATTCACAACTCCCATGTGACAGAGAAGTTGCACAACAGTGTTGCTTCCCCTCATCATCACAGTCCTGGGAGAACATATGTTAGTCTTCAGGATGTGTTCTGTGCACACAGATGTTGGCAGCATGTTCTTACTCTCAGCAGAAATGTGGAGAGAACCATTTTCACCTGTTTATACACAGGTCAAAACCACATGTGCCTGAAAATTATGTGCATGGTCAGGGACAATGCCACAATCTGTCAAAGGGCATTTTTCTGTTTGATTTTCACTGATGCCAAAAGTCCAGTATTTTTAACTAAATTTTCTGGCTGATGTGTGTAAACGAGATCATTTTCACTTTCAACAGCTTCCTCTTCAGTCTTCCAAATAAGGTACATTCTGAGGGAGTGGGGGTTAGGGCTTCAGCAAAGCAGTTTTAGGGGACAGTTAGCCCATCTCTTCATGGTTTCAGGAACTTTTCTTCTGCTGCCTCAGTTTCGCACCGCTTTTCCAATTCCCCAGCAAAGCTGTGCATCCCACACTGCCCTGCTCTGCACAGAGGGAAGGAAAGCCTTCGATCTTCACTGAAGACCTAGCTCAGTGACACTTTTCCATCCCTCCAAAAGTACTGTTCTATTCTTTGATTTTTCAAACTGCATTTATTGAAATTTTATTTTCTGTCTTCTATTAGCTGATGGAAGATATCCTCAGGGCCTAGTTTATATTAAATGATCAATGTGTGTGTATGTGGTATGTGTACTGAATGAGTCAATAAATCATAACTTACTGAATGTTTATTGATATTTTGTATAAAAATGTTCCTTTGTTGCCCTGCAGAGTATTTTCATCTATATCATCTTAAGAACAAAGACTATTTGGTGTCTGAAACATTAAAAGGCTTATCAGAGACTCAGCAAATTATGCAGAAAATGCAAGAAAATTCCTCATAAGTTTTTAGAGGGAACTTTTATAGTCTGAGGGAGAAAAGTAATTGAAATATCTTAACAAAAACCAAAGTGCTGAGGACCATAATGTACCAAACTTTACACTGCGGGTAAAATACTTTTTCATTTTCTTAGTGGCTTAGGGAATAACAACTCAGGAATTGCTTTAGTACTTTATGGAAATTAAATTGCTTTGTCCCTACCTAAAACACTTCCCTAATTATACCCACTCCTAAAGTACTACTTTCTTATCCAGACAGAAATAAATATGCCTTAACCCCTTGCAATCATAATATGGCACTCTAAATTCAAGCACTGCTATTACCATTTCTCACACCTTTGCTTTTCTATTAGCTACAACACACAGAGAGCTCCTACTGTTTTTGTACTAGGTATTCAATGGAGACTTACTGCAAGTTCAGTTTTCCTCCTAATTGGTAATCTCATGCCCAAGAATTACCTCTGAAGGACTGCTGTGAGAGTCACCACTGCACCCTGGGCAGCTGGTGACAAATGATGGCACGATGACATGAGACTGCTTGCAGTAAGACATCAAGAATTTTTTTCCCCTCAATAGGGATCAAAAGCTCCTAGTTCTCCAAAGTTTTGTCAAACTGTAGGGAGCAAAAAAACCCCTGGCCCCATAAAGGTTTACTAGAAAATCACTGACATGACGCAGAATGATTAATAGGAGGAAAAAGATACAGATTTACTTAATAGGTATATTTGGGATCCCTCAGAAGGAAGCATCTCTTCAATGAGATACAAAAATTTTTAAAGGAAAGGGGTCTTAGGCCAGGTGTGGTGTCTCAAACCTGTAATCCTAGCACTTCTGGGAAGCAGAGATGAGGATATTTTGAGACAAGGAGATTGAGACCAAACTGAGCAAGAGAAAGACCCCATCTCTCCTAAATATAGAAAAATTATCCTCAACCACTCAGGAGACTGAGGCAGGAGGATCACTTCAGCTTAGGAGTTTGAGATTGATCTGAGCTATGATGCCACTGCCCTCTGGCCCTAGCCAGGGGACAGAAGAGAGGCTCTGTCTCACAAAGAAGGGGGGGGACCTTAGAAGCAGTAAAAGAGGTTTAGAAGAGGGAAAAGGGAGAGGCTTAACTAGCTAGCAAAGGTGGTTTTGTTATATAATGAAACCTCACAGGTAGTAACCCTCAGAGATAATAGAAGGTGAATGTTCTCTTTTTAATCCCTTAAAGTTGTCACTCTCAGTTAATGTTTCCTAGACTAAGTAAAAAGATACCTAGCTGTATTAAGGTAGATTCTCTATCTATGTAAATCCCCTCCCACCAAAGACAGTTTTGCAGTATTACTTCTATCTGTGAGACTGATGGCTCATATTTTGAGACATCTCAAAATACGTCAAAGAAATATATTTCCAGGTAAAACATTTCTATTATAATTTCCTTCATCTCCAATTTCCAATTGAATCTATCATAATTTAAAACTAGCTCCTATTTGGACCATCGCCGCGTCTACAGTTCGGCAAAATATGCTGACATCTTGCTAGTGGCCATGTTAATAATAATTAATGTGGAATACTATGGCAGTTGTGGTAACTCCATTCTTAGCTCATCCTTGGTTAAGTCCATCCTTTAATTGAAGCTAAAAATAATTGGAGTCACTCTTGAGTCCCATTCCCCTCACCACCACTTCTAATCCTGCCCACTCTCTAAGGCAGATGTTTTCAACCATTTTTATCTCACAGCACACTCAAATTATGGTGACCCCCTCAAAAAAAAAAATAAAAATAAAAAAGAATATACTTACTGTGCATTGAACCTCTTTTAAAAGTAATTTAATTAATGATCTTTAAAAATTCAGTACACCTAAGGTCCTCTCACGGCATACCAGTTGAAAATCACTGCTCTAAGGAAATTCTAATGGTCTACCTTAAACATGTACACAGAATCCAACCTGCCCTCCTCTCTCTGATGCTAGCATTCTAGTACTAGCTGTTATAATCCCATGCCTGGATTATTATAATAATTTCCTAAATGTTTCTCAGCTTCTCTACAGGGCAGACAGAGTATTTATTTTAAAATATGAACCAGATCAAGTCTCTCTTCTGCTCAGAACCTTCCAATGGCTCCTTCCCATCTAATTCAACGAGAAGCCAAAATCCTCCCAAAGGCCTACGTGAAGCAAAGAACCTTCCTGCCCCAGGTGCTTTGTAGGCCACTCCTGCCACCAGCACTTTTCCTCCACATCCTTCAAGAGTATGCTCAGACATCGCCCCTGGGATAAGGTTGATACTGAACACATGAGTTAAATGACAAGCAATACCTTTCCTTGTACTTCCCTTCCCCTTGTGCTGCCCACACTTTTATTATCTATTAGCACTTATTACCTTCTAGCATACAAAGTAATTTCCTCATTTATTAGCCAATACTTTATTGTCTAACATTTTATACTAACACACTGATCATCTCAGGGCAAGGATCTTTGTTTTATTCACTTATGTATCCTAAAGTGGTGTCTGGCTCAATAAATATTTCTTGATGAATGGAAGAATTCAAGATAGATATGCAAATGAATGTGCATTGGCTGAATCGCACCCAGAATTCTGGATGAGTTGAGCCCAGCTACCCCAGTGGAGTAAAGCTCTGTACTCATCAGGTCCCCTGACTTGGCACTCCAACTTGCCCAACCAGCAGTGAACACACCACAGCAACTAATGTTGTAAGCATGTGATATGTTCTAGGTTTTATGCCAAGTTCTTTGAGTACATCATTTTTTTGAATCTTCACAATATGTCAACAGGTAGGTAATATTAGCCCCAATTTTGCAACTAGTAAACTGACTCAGGGAAGTAAAAAAGACTGTCCCAAGACACAAAAAAATAACAAGCAATACATCTGTGATTGGAGTCCAGTTCTATCTGACTTATCAGCCCATTCTTTTTGCCACTATAGTAAACTGTCTTCCTTTCTACATCAAATTCTGTATTTAGCAAATGATGCTATTTACTAATTAAAAGGAATGTGGTTTGGAATAAGAAATCCAGGTTTGAGTCATGTCTTGGCTATGCAAATATGTTACTCAGAATCCTTCATCTTATCATTCTCATGCCTAAAAGGAGAAAAAAGTGTTTGCTTTGAGGCTATATGGGCCAGTCATCATGAGACAAAACAGATAAAAATCAAATCACACTATCAACTCTTAAAATCCTATTCAACCTAAGATCTTCCTTTTATTAGATGAATTTCTTGGTGCCTAAGGCTAACATTTTGCACAGGAAAGAACTGAGCTGAAGAAATGAAGCAGACGAGAGCACTTCTGAGTCAGTCAGACCCTGAACAAGAAGTCATCCCTCTGCTCTCAGCTCTAACAAGTAACTAGCTCAGCAAGCTGAGAAATTAACAACTGTTCTAAGAACCATCAGAGGACTGAGGTCACAGGGCAAACTGTTCCCTTCCACATTGGAGAGAGAAAGGCAAATATAGGGAATTATGACTCACTGGAGCAGAAACCCACAAGCAGAAAGCTCCATGAGAACCAACACAGGGATAGGCAACCCTGAACAGTAACTAATAGATTAATTTCTTAAGACTCAGTAAAAACAGGACTGAAAGGAAAAAACTCCAGGAAGACCCAGTCCTAGGGGGACCTCTACACTTTTGTGAGTTTTATCTGAAGGAGCTCTACCAATTTTTATAGTAAATATCACAGAAAATTTTCCTCAAGCGTCTAGCAGGAAAGGGGAAAGGAACCATTCTAAAGTATGAGCACTTTGTTCTTTCTAAGTAGGTCTTCCCTTGGGAGAAACTAGCTAACCATTGCCCAGCCATCTTGGGTTTTATCAGACTCTAACTGACCAGGAGGAAGGGAAATACCCAACTCTGGCCTCCCACATAATGGGAGAAAAATACCCAACTTCAGTCCACTTAGGCCACCCTGTGTTACCTAAAGGGGGAGAGGAGGAACTGAGAGGCACTTGTGAAATTCACAATCCATAAGCTCAGGCTCACTAAAAAACTGAAACCTAATCAAAGGACCATGGCACATTTCTCTAGCCCCTGATGCCTCACCACCACATCACTGAAGGCCTATTGACAGCAGTTCCTTTTGCCCAGTACATCATGTATGACTACCAAGAAATATATTCTAGTCAGGCACAGTGGCCCACGCCTATAATCCCAGCACTCTAAGAGACCAAGGCAGGTGGATTGTTTGAGCTCAGGCGTTCAAGACCAGTCTAGGCAAGAGTGAGACCACCTCTACTAAAAAAGAAAGAAAGAAAGAAAGAAAGAAAGAAAGAAAGAAAGAAAGAAAGAAAGAAAGAAAGAAAGAAAGAAAGAAAGAAATTAGTGTTGGTGGGACTGCAAACTAACACAACCTTATTGTAAGGAAGAATAGAGACTCCTCAAAAACTCAAATTAGACCTCCCATTTGATCCTGCAATCCCATTACTAGCCATCTACCCAGAAGAAAAAGCATTTTATCATAAGGACATTTGCACTAGACTGTTTATCACAGCTTCATTTAAAATCCCAAAAATATGGAAACAACATAAATGCCCACCAATCTAGGAATGGATTAACAAACTGTGGTATATGTATACCATGGAATACTATTCAGCCACTAAAAAAGATGGAGAGTTTACATCTTTTGTATTAACCTGGATTGAGTTGGAACACATTCTTCTTAGTAAAGTATCACAAGAATGGAGAAGCAAGAATCCAATGTACCCAATTCTAATATGAAACCAGTAGATAATCTAATGCATACCTACATAAAAGAAAAACTAAATCTATTCAAGGTGAGGGCAGGAGAAAAAGAAAGTGGAAAGAGGGAGGAAGGAAGGGGATGGGGGGTCATGGTGTATGGTACACCTCTTGGGGTCAGGACACAATTATAAGAGGGACTTTACCAACAAATGCAATCAGAGTAACCTAATTCTTTGTACCCTCAACAATAAAAACAAAATGTACAAAACAATAAAACAAAATGCACAAAAAACAATTAGCTGGATGTGGTGGTAGGTGCCTATAGTCTCAGCTACTCAGGAGGCTGAGGCAAGAGGATCACTTGAGCCCAGGAGTTTGAGATTGCTGTGAGCTTGGACTTTAGCCAAGGTGACAGAGTAGGATTCTGTCTCAAAGAAAAAAGGAAAGAAAGAAAAACATCTTAAAGTATATTAAAGCAATAATCAATATGTTCATATAAGTTATATATATGCTTACATGTAAGTGAAATAAATGATAGCAATTATATAACACAGAGGTGTAGTAATTAGAATCATTAGAACCAAAATAAGATATGACAGGGATTTTAGAATTTTCAAACTGAGGATCAAAAACAATCATAAAAAAATATGTTAAGGCCCATAGTGAATAAAGAAGATAATATGCAAGAACAAATGAACAATGTAAGCAGAAACATGAAAGTCCCAAGAAAGAATTTTTAAAAAATGGTAGAGATCAAAAACAGAGTAAGAAAAGTTGAGAATGTTTTTGACAGTTTATTGGCAGACTAGACCTGGCTGAGAAAAGAATCTCTGAGCTTGAGGATATTTCAATAAAAATTTCCAAAATGGAAAAGGAAAGAGAAATAAATTCTGAAAAAAAATACTGGAGTATCCAAGATCTGTGCCAACTACAAAAGGCATAATATATTTGTAATAGGAAGATAAGGATGAAAAGGGAAAGAAATAGAAAAATGTTCAATGCAATAATGACTGAGAATTTCCAGAAATCAATGTTGGACACTAAACCACAGATCCAAGAAGCTCAGAGAACACCAGGCAGAATAAATTCAAAAATAAAATAAAGCAAAGCCAAACAAAACTACACATTAGCATATCATATTCAAATGAAGATAATCAAAGGCAAAAGAAAAAAAAAAACTTAACAAAAGCAAGAAGAAAAAATATTTGACTGATAGAGGAGTAAAGTTAAGAACTACATCTGAATTCCCTTCAGAAACCAGACTGGCAAAAAGAGAGTGGAGTAAAATATTTAAAACATTGAGAATGGAAAAAAAAAATCAATCTGTAATTCCATACCCTGAAAAATTATCCTTCACCAGTGAAGAAGAAATAAAGATTTCCTCAGACAAATAAATGTTAAAGAAATTTGTACCCAGTAGACCTGCCTTTGCCAAAATGTTCGAAAAAGTCAATCAGGAGGAAGGAAAATGATGTCAGAAACTCATCTCCACATAAAGAAAGGAAGAGCCCCACAGAAGTAATAAGTGAGGTATAATAAAAACTCTTTCTTAATTGATCTAACAAACAACACTTTGTTCAAAAAATAGCAACAATCAACATGTTCGTATATGTTATATATATACTTATATGTAAGTGAAATGAATGACACATGAATGACAGAGGTGTAGGAATTAGAAATATTTTCTTACTAAGCAGAACTTGCACTACCTCTGTGCAGTACAGTTATTTGAAAATAAACTCAGATTACTTGTAAATGCATATTGCAAACTTTAGAGAAAACACTAAAAAAAGAAGTATAACAAATATACATAAAAAGAGAAAATGGAATCATATACAATGCTCAGTTAAAGTCACAACAGGCATAACAAGAGTGGAAAACAAATATGAAGGAACAACGAATAAGGGCAAAGATAGAAATAGCAACAAATCCAGTAGATACGAATCCTACTATAGCAATAATTATTTTAAACTTCCATAGTCTATGTGCACCAATAAAAAGACAGACTTTCAGAGGAAATGAAAACAAGCATGACCTATAATCCCAGCAACTCAGAAAGCTAAAGCAGGCTGAAGTTGAGCCTGGGAGTTTGAGACTGTGGATAACCATTTCATTCCAGTGTGGGCAACATAGTCAGAACCTACCACACACAAAAATAATTTAACCTACCTTTATGTTGTCTAAGAGAAACTCACTTTAAATATAAAGGCTCATATAGATTAAAAGTTAAGGAATGAAGAAAGATGTAAGAGACATCAGATAGAACACAATTGAGAGCAAGGAAAATATCACAGATTGAATAGCATGAGTGTTTGTTTGCCCCTAAATTTGTATTTTGTAAGTCCTAACCCTAGTGTGGCTGTATTGGGAGATGGGGTCTCCAGGGAACTCATAAGGTTAAGTGAGGTCATAACAGATCTGATAGGATTAGTATCCTCATAAGAAGTGAGGCTGAGAGCTTATTCCTGCTCTGTCCTCATGCAGGGAAAGGCCATGGGAAGGCACAGGAGGAGGTCAGCCATCATCTACAAGCCAGGAAGACAGCCCTCATCAGAAACTGAATTTGCCAGCCCCTTATCATGGAATTCTAGCCCCCCGAACTGTGAGAAAACAAATGTCTGTCACTTTAGCCACCAAGTTTTATTATGGCAGCCCAAGCGGGCTAATACGGGCATAAAGAGGAGCATTAAATAATGATCAATAGGTGACTTCTCCAAGAAGATACAACAATCAGTGAGTCTGCACCAAACAACAGAGCATCAAAATATGTGAGGCAAAAACTAATACAACTGTAAGGACGAATAGATGACCTCATTATTGTAGTTGGAGATTTCCTACCCATCTGTCAGAAAAAGACAGAACACGCAGGCAGAAAATGAATAAGGATGTTGACTGAACTCAACAACACTGTCAATTAACTGAACATAATGAACATCTATAGACTTCTTTCAGCAAAAGCAGAATGCATATTCTTCTAATGCCCACACAGAAAACTTATCAAGAAGTACAACAGTCTGGGCCATAAAACACATCTTAACACATTTGAAAGAGCAGAAATCATTCACTATCTTCCCTTAAACCACAGTGGAATTAAACTAGAAATAAATAACAGAGATGACCAGAAAATCCCAAAATATTTGGCAATTTAACAATGCACTTTTAAGTAAACAAGGGTCAAGGAAGAAATTTCAAGATAAAATTCAATTCTTTGAATTAAATGAAAATGAAAATGCAAGTCACTAAAATGTTTGAGATATGGTGAAAGCAGTGCTTACAGAGAAATTTATACCATTGAATACATATATTAGAAAGAAAGGGAGATCTAAAATCAATAATCTAATCTTCCATCATAGAAGCTTAGAAAAATAAGAGTAAATTAAATCCAAAATAAGTAGAAGAAAAGAAATAATAAATATCAGACAGAGATAAATGAAATTGAAAACAGGAAATTAATAGAGAAAAATCAATAAAACCAAAATCTGGTTCTTTGAAAGCTGATTCAATAAAATCAATAAGTCTTTAGCCAGGCTAACCAAGCAGAGAGAAGAAACAAATAATTCATATCAAAAATGAAAAAGGAGACATTAATATAGATCCCATGAACACTAAAAGTATTTTTAAAAAGTGAATAACTGTGAAACCACAAATTTTATAACCTAGATTACATGAAACAATTCCTTGAAAGACACAATCTGCCAAAACTTACACCAGCAGAAATAAACCTACTGACTAGTCCCTTCTCAAAATTGAATACTTAATTAATAATCTTCTAAAGCACAAAGTGCCAACCTAGCTGGGTTCACTGGTGTGGTCTACAAACATTTCACTAAGAGACAAAGTTATCTATAATCTTTTTTCAGAAGATAAAAGCAGAAAGAATACTTTCTAACTCATTCTATAAGGCCAGCATTTCCCTCATACCAAAACCAGATAATGACGTATTAAAAAAAAGGAAACTATAGAACAATAGTTTTCATAACATACTTTGATGACTTTAAGACTTAGTATAAAGCTATTGTAATCAAAGAGTGTAGATTTGACAAAAGAAGAGACATACAACAGAACCCAGAGCTCAGAAATATAACCACATTAATATAGTCAACAAAATATTAGCAAATCAAATCCAACAAAGTATAAATAGAATTATATACCACAACCAAGTGGGATTTATCCTAGGTGTGAAAGTCTGTTTCAACATTCAAAAATCAATTCATGTAATTATCAATAGATATAGAAAATGCACTGGATAAAGCCCAACACCTATTTATGGTAAAATTCTCAGCAAAATAGCAATAGTAGAAACTTTTTCAATGTGATAAATAATATTTATAAAATACCTACAGCTAACATCCTACTCAATGGTGATAAATTAATAGCTTTCCTACTAAGATCAAGTATGTTCCCTCTCACCTCTACTTTTCAACATTGTACCAGAAGTCCTACCTAATGAAATAGAAAAGGGAAAGAAAATAAAAGGGATAGAGATTGGGTAAAAAGAAACAAAACTGTCTTTGTTAACAGATGACGATTCTATGCAGAAAATCCAAAAGAATTAATGAAAAACCTCCTGAAACTAACAAGTAATTGTAGCAGTATTGCAGGATACAAGAGCAACTAACAAATGTATTTTGCAATTAAAAACATAATATAATTTACCTTAGCTCTTCCTCAAAATGAAATACTTAGATATAAATCTTTTTAAGATGTGCAAAATAAATAAATACGTGGAAAAATACAACACTCTGATGAAAGAAATCAAAGAAAAGCTTAAAAAATTGAGAAATATTTCATGTTCATAAGTTGGAAGACTCAATATCAACAATATGTCAGATCATCCCAACTTTGTCTATAGATTCAATAAAATCCCAGTCAAAATACCAGCAAGTTATTTTGTAAATTCAACAAACTGACTCTTAAGTTTGTATGGGGAAGCAAAAGACACAAAATAGCCAATATCACACTGAAGGAGAACAAAATTGGAGGATTGACACTGCCTGACTTCATCACTTACTATAAAACTACTGTAATCAAAGAGTGTAGAACTGGCAAAAGAACAGACATAGGGGAATTCTGGGAAGATGGCTGACTAGTAGCAATCCTCAGCAGAGGCTTCTGACCAGAGGGAGAAAAACTGGACAGAATCAGACTCTATGAAGTCAAAAGTGGGAAGCCGAGTCAAGAAAGAAGGTTGACAAGCTGTGACTCCAAGGAAGAGTATTCAAGAAAACAAATTTCAGGTACAAAGCCTATAGACTAGAGGATGGGAGATTCCTCCTCCAAGCAGGAGGCCCACCACAGGCTCTCTGTGAGCAAGCAGGGAAAAAAAGACCTCTCATTTTAGCTCACTGGAGAGAGCTGCTAAACACCGGGTCTCTTTCTACAGGGAGGTCCCACTTATGAACCTAGACACGACACCACCAGGCATAAAATCAAACAAATATTTTTCCCCACAATTTCAAACTCCCAGTCCACCCTTTCCCCCTCTCAGGGCAGACTGCAGTTCTGTCCCATGTAGAGCGCAGAGTGTTTGATCTTTTCCTGAGAGCATAATGTGGATCTGGGCATAGTGTGGACCTCTGACCATCAGGACAGAATCTGTGACTACTAGGGAAGAGGGCATGGGAATAAAGGGACATTTGATGAGAATAGGACCAGTCCCCTGGTTATGACTTTGCCTGGCTAGTGGCAGTGTTGACCCTAAGTTCAGGCTGTGTCTGGTGGGAGGGGTTGCAGAACCCCTGGCTCTGATGGCACCCAAAAGCAAGAGAGTGGTTGCCTGGTGAGGGCTAAGTTTAGAGGGCGGGGCTGGTCCCGGCCCCAGGAAGCTGGTGAGCAGAGGCTTGCTGGTGTAGACAAAGACCTGAGGGGAGGGTGTCATCCCCTTACTGAGACCTATGGGTGGGGCATGGTCCCCTGACTCTAACTGGTCTGGTGAGCAGAGGCTAGCTGGTTGTAGACTGAGACTGGCGAGCAGGGGCACGGTCCCCTGACTCCAACTGGGCTGGTGAGCAGAAGCTAGACAGATGTGGAATGAGACAAGTGGATAGGGGGTGGTCCCCAGCTCCAACTGAGTCAGTGAGTAGAGAAGCAGATACCAGTATGGACTGAGTCTGGCAGGTGGGGGCATGGACCCCTGACTCCAATTGTCCTGTTGGAGACTCGTAGATCCCTCTTGGTTGAGCAGAGTTTGTACCATCTGAGACAATTTGATTGGAACTCATGTCTGGGGTGGTCCACCTGGGGACAATCTGACATTGATCTTCAAAGTTTTGTAGCAGAAAAGAACAGAAGGAGGGGGCAGAGTGACACAGCTGACTGTATCTCTCTATAGCCAAGATTTAAACCTAATACCATGGCTTCTTAGGATAGAGTAGAGGTTGGCTGATATCAAAACAGAGCTAGCTTGCACTATCTCACCAAGTAGTTCCTTAGAGTCTCTGGCCAAAACTCTGAAAGGGATCTTTGCAAGGTTGTAGGGGGTAAACCACAATTACAAAGCCTACCACTTTGGTAAGGGGCTGGTTATCTCTACTACCTGGGAATCCCAATTCCATCTCACCCTACCAGTTCTAATAACCAAGCAGTGGAAAATAATCATGGTGTGGAACCAACGGAAGAACTCTGGCAACATGAATAACCGGAGTAGATCAAACTCCCCTAGGAAGGACAAAGGAGAAACAACTGAAGATGACATGCATAGACAAATGGTTGAAAGGTCAGAAATAGAATTCAGAATATGGATGTCAAATAAGATGAATAGAATGGAAGAAAAGTTAGAAATTTAAATCCAAAGAGTAGTTCTAAATTTGTCTCAAGAAATTAATGAATTCAAAGACAAAGTTCCCAAAGATATGGACACAATGAGAAAAGAGATAAGATAGCTCAAGGCAATGAAAAAGTTAGTAGAGAAGCACCAAAATACAGTAGAATCCCTAAGTAATAGATTTGACTAGGAAAACGAAAGGATCTCTGAAATTGAAGACAAAGCTTTGGAACGTTCCCAAATGCTCAAAGAGCTCAGAGAGCAAAAAACTGATCATTCCCTGAGAGAGCTGTGGGATCACTCCAAAAGAGTAAACATTCATCTTATAGTAATTCCCAAAGGAGAAGAGGATGGTCCTCAAGGTAAAGATGCTCTACTCTAAGAGATTTTGGAGGAGAATTTCCCAAACATTGCAAGAGATAAAAAAATTCAGATAGTAGACAGTTTCAGAACCCCAGCAAGACTTAATCCAAATAAAGCATCTCCTAGACACATTGTGATTAACTTTTCTAAAGTTAGGATGAAGGAGAAAATTCTGCAAGCAGCCAGATGTAAGAATAGCATCATCTACAAAGGGAGAAATATCAGAATGACTGCAGATCTCTGAGCCAAAATGTTTCAAGCCAGAAAAGGATGGTCATCGACCTTCAAGGACCTAAAACCAAACAACTTTTATCCTTGGATCCTGAATCCAGCTAAACTAAGTTTCATTTGTGATGGAGAAATCAAATACTTTAATGATATATACATGTTGAAGAAATTTGCCATAACTAAACCAGCTCTCCAGGATATTCTCAGATCCATCCTCCACAATGACCAGCATAATGCTCTACCACCAAAGTAAACTCACTTGGAAATTTTTCAACAAAACTCAACTCTCACAGTGGTGAAAGGATTAAAGATGTCCACTGGACATCTGAAAAACATGGCACCCAAAATACCACCAGGTTTATCAATTATCTCAATTAGTATGAATGGTTTAAATAATCATTTAAAGAGGAACAGGTTGGCTGATGGATACATAAACTGAGACCAGATATCTGCTGAATACAAGAATCTCAACTTAAAGGATAAAAATAGACTTAGGGTGAAGGGATACAGGCAAATGCAAATCAGAGGAAAGGAGGGGTTGCAATTTTATTTGCAGATACAATTGGCTTTAAACCAACAAAGATAAAGAAAGATAAGAATGGTCACTACATATTTGTCAAGAGAAACACCCAACATGAAGATATTTTTATAATTAACTTTTATGCACCCTACCAGAATGCTCCTCAACTTATAAAGCAAACCCTAATGGATATGAACAACTTAATATCTTCCTGCACTATAATAGTCGGAGATTTTAACACCCCTTTGACAGTTTTGGATAGATCCTCCAAGAAGAAACTAAATGATGAAACATTAGCCTTAAAACTGACCCTAGAACAAATGGACTTAACAGACCTCTGCAGAACATTTCATCCTAATAAAACTGAATATACATTCTTCTTATGAGTCCATAGATCGTCCTCCAAAATTGATTGTATCTTAGGACACAAGTCTAACCTCAACAAATTTAAAAGAATATAAATATTTCCTTATATCTGCTCAGACTACCATGGAATAAAATTTGAACTCAACAGCAACAGGAATCTTCATACTCAAACAAAGTCATGGAAACTAAATAATCTTAGGCTGAATGATAGCAGGGTCAAAAATGAATTAAGAAGGAAATCCCCAAATTTTGGGGCCAAAATGAGAATGAAGACACAAATTATCAAAACCTGTGGGATATTGGAAAAGGTAGTCCTAAGAGGGAAATTTATAGCATATAGCATTTATAACCTTCATCAAGAAAATAGAAACAGAGGAAGTCAACAGCTTATTGGATCATCTCAAGCAACTGGAAAAGGAAGAACATTCCAACTCCAAACCCAGCAGAAGAAAAGAAATGACCAAAATCAGGGCAAAATTGAAAGAAATTGAAAACAAAAGAATCATTCAGAAGATCAATGAAACAAAAAGGTTTTTTTTGAAAAGATTAATACAATTGATAAACCTTTGTCCAACCTAACCAAAAACAGAAAAGTAAACTCTCTAATATTGTCTATCAGAAACAATAAAGGAGAAATAACAACAGACACCTCAGAAATTCAAAAAATCCTCAATGATTAAGACAAAAAATCTCTATTTCCAGAAATATGAAAATCCGAAGGAAATGGACCAATACCTGAAAGCATGCCACCTTCCTAGACTCAACGAGAAACAAGTAGAAATCTTGAATAGACCTATATCAACCACTGAAATATCACCAACTATATGAAATCTCCTCCCCCACCAAAAAAAGTCCAGGACCAAATGGCTTCACATTCAAATTCTATCAAACTTTTCAAGAGGAACTAGGACCTGTATTATACAACCTTTTACAAAGCATAGAAAAAGAAGGAATACTTCCCAACACATTCTATGAAGCAAATATCACCCTGATCCTCAAATCAGGAAAGGATCCAAGAAAGAAAGAAAATTATAGACCAATATCATTAATGAATATAGATGCAAAAATATTCAATAAGATCTTAGCAAACAGAATTCAACAACGCATCAAAAAAAAATTATACACCATGATCGAGTTGGTTTTATTACAGGGCTACAGAGTTGGTTCAACATACACACATCTATGAATATAATACATCACATCAATAAAACAAAATAGAAAGACTATATGATTCTCTCAATTGATACAGAA